>UYWX01020489.1:128-50311 GCA_900622495.1 Hydatigera taeniaeformis | reverse complement strand
GCCGCCAGTATTTTCGCTTAACTTAACCTTGCTAGAATTTCCTAAATGCAAGAAATGAGGTCATGGTTATTTTTTTTTTCTTCGGAAAAGTTTTAATTTTTAGTCTAAGTATTCATACGGCGAATCCATTTAGAGAAGCATGAAGGTTAACATGTAGGAGTGGGGAATTCCCGGAAATAGGTAGTTCATTCAAAAGCCAAGTCGTGTGTTCTTTCTATGTAATCAAGAGTTGTGTCCACTTTCCATTGGCATGCACATCATATGAATGAATAAATTAGTAGATTGTTTTCATATCATTGGCCATTACCAGCTTTATTAATTTTTAACAATGAGCAGTGCTGTTTGAAGATTTTCGGTATTAACGACGATGAGCCGCTGCTGTCTCCATCTGGCTATCGTTTATAGCCTGCTGGCCGTGTCCTACCGCTGCTTGCAAGTGGCAGGGCGACGGCCATCAGATGGAGACAATCCTCAAGCCAAAGCTGCCAACAAAGTAGCTGACTAAGTCCTACAAGGCCATGTGCATAAATAATGCAATTCACCCTCGGTAATTGATAGATCCATACGTCAGGTGCGTCTAGTAATTAGTCTTGGACTTAGTTTGCAAATTCCCAACTTCCAGTTAAACAGTCACAAGCTACACTTTTGCTAAAAATCAATACAGTTCATCTATATTTCTTTCTTATAATTTTCTAAAGTTTTTATTTAATGCGGAATTGCAGGTGTTCGCCACTGACGCTGATGCTGGAATCAATGGGACCGTACAGTACTACCTTGGAACCATTCAGACTGCTTCCAGCTCCTCTGACTACTCCGAAAGGGCGCTCTTCCAAGTTGATCGTACCAACGGACAGATTTCCTTAAAAAAACCCTTCTCCATCTCGGATGTTGGGCACACATTTAATGTGCACATAGTTGCCAGTGATATGGGCATAAAACCCCTACAGACACAGGCAATTCTCAAAGTGCTTGTCGACAAGTCAGTGCCGAAGGGCGCAAGTGCCGTCAGACAGTCAGGCTCGCCAGGATTCAGCAAATCCATTTCTGACTCCATGATCAACCTCTTCATTATCATCTTCATCGTTGCTGCAGCCTTCATAATATCAACGGTCCTTCTCACCGCTGTCTGCATTGTTCTCAGCAAGTCTCGTCGAAACTCAGGCAATTCGCATACAATGCGTGAGTGGTCTCTTCAGGGTTCACTCTTGCTAATCATTAATTTTAAATGCCTTTCTGCCTAGCTACGCGTTGCAAATTAATGCTACTTTGGACATCTGTCACAATATTTATCTCTTCACCATTGCGCACTTTGTGTTCTGAATAATACACTTTGAGCTAGTGAAGAACGAACTAAATCGTCAGTTCGCCATACCTTGCTTTTGATTTTGGTCAAATTTAGACGACTGCTTCACTTCTTACAAAAGTATTTATGAGACGACTGACACTCTGGCGTTTACCGCGTCGGCAATGCCAACACTTATTAAAGCGTGACCTAAACTTTTAATTTTGCCTGTGGCGCTTCTACAATTGAGTACCAAGGTTAAGTTTACTAATACTTCATTACATCGTGGTTTGCAAGTAAATAACCATTTTGAGTCAAATAATCTTCTCTGAAGTAACACCAATTAATTCTTTAGTAAAACCAGGTTCATCGACGTCAGTTATTCCCTCTTCTGTCGCTAGTACATGCGTATATGGTAATGAGACCAATTTAAACAACAAAAATGCAGACTTGTGACCATTCAAGAGAAGCCGTCCTCCGAATATCAGCACTTCAAAAATCGGCAAATAGCGGGATCGCTGCAGTTACCTCAACTAAAAAGTCATGCGGATAGGACTTAGACTTTAGAGAGTCGGAAATCTGTAATCTGAACGACTCTGGAAATGTACAAAGCACCAAAACTGTCTCCAAAGTGAATGCGCTTCCTCTCATGAGTGAGTGAACGTTCTCTTTTACGCTATCACTTGTTTTTGCCAACCCCATTGTCAGGCACTGCACACGTTTAATTTGTTCATATCATGAAATTAACTTCCTCGAAATCACAGGCAACCAAAATTTTATTCTTACAGCTTAAGCAAAAGCGTTTGAATCATTCGAAAAATGCATCTTCAAATGAAGCCGTCAGGTGAAGGGGTAAATTAGCATATCGCTTTCCTCCGCTTTATTGCTTGGCGAAACTATTTTCATTTGCCGGAAACTACCTCAACAGCCCTTTTTTCATTTATTCATGGCTCAGTGCCTTCCTTATTTTACATTGGATCTCAAGAGGATTTGTATGTAACTGTGTTTCGTTTTGTTCTTCAAGGCTTTCTGCATATTTGCATAGACTTGGCATGAACTTCTTGATCGAATCCTGGTGACTGAATTCCAATGGAATGAGATTGACCGACTCCAAGATTCCACCTGTCCTCTTGTTAAAATAGCTGTAAATCCAAGCAATTCAAGCAAAACAGACGATGTTTGAGAATTATTAAATGCCATAGGTACTCGTTCTGCGCTTCAATCACCAGATCGTCTAATTTACAGTTCCAAAAGTGATAATTCTCAACATTTTAGCACTTTCAACGTTTAAATGTTTAATGGAAATAATCTCCTTTAGCTGTTTTCCTAGTTCTAACTGATTTAAAATACGCGGTAAATTATGAAGGAACACATGGCATGCAAAGAAATTGTTCTACCCGAATTTTTGCATTACCCTCCACTGGGATCCTTCACAAGATTAAGGAAGAATTGAAATTTGCAATACACCGATTTGAGAGAAGGCGGCTTTGTTTTTTATCTTTGCAACCGGAGGTGCATGATCTTGTACATATGAACATAAAAAGCAATTTCATTATTGAGGAATTGACTCTTTGTTACACTGACATTCACCCAGTACATATCGCTTATTTTAGACAAGAAACACAACACGTCTGCCACAAACGATAGTTCCATGCAGGACCAACGCAACACTCATTTCCTACCCGACCTTGGGGCATTGCCGGCATCCTATACGCTTGCACATGCGGGAGGCAAGGTATACCATGCAATCCCTCTCGTCTCCACTGCTCGCTGGTCTCCCACTTCCTCTTCATCTGCCGCCCTCGTCTATGCCACAGTTGACCCAATGATGAGTTCTGCTGCTGCAGACGAATTCGGTGCCCCATTGAGCGGTCGTCTTGTCACGGGGACCACGGGTGAGGCATGTGGGACAACGTTACCTCCCCACCCTTCCTCAGTCACCACAACCGTCTCTACTTGCACGGCTGTTACATCGCGAGGCGATCTCAGCAGTTCTGTTTGTTGCGTTGCGCGACCAACCCACGGTCTTTCGCTAACCTGTGAAGACGCCATCTGGTTGGGGAGTCAGGAGGGACTCTTTGATAGGCATGAAGTGCGTACCTCGAAACGTTCTCCTCGTTAAGTGGCATTTTTGTGCGTTAAGCTGTTAGTTGTGTTCAGCTTAGTTCCTTGTCAGAAGGGTATAATTTGGTTGCTCCATTGGACATGATTTTTTACTGTTTGTTTGCGCCACAAGAAGCATGACAACAGCATGTGAGTAACAGCGATCACTATGGCGATGATTCATGTCCTAAAAAGGGTGGTTCACATGCACACATCATCGTTTAAAATGTTATTAACGCGAAAAACACCATCGATATCAAGATATACGCAATTCAAAGCAAAGTGGATGTATTGTGTTTGGATGGCTATGATGGTGTTGTCTTCCCTCCAAAAACAGCAGTCATTTTCTGCGTGAGGAGAGACGTCTCTCCCTTCCCCAAAATTTTTCTCATTTTAAAACTGAATAAATATGTCGATGGTGTGCGTGCAACTCGACTTTTTTACCCTAAGGTGCGATTCACATGGCCTACTTTCTATTATATTGTCAGTCTGAGATTGTGTTACTGCCTCATATGTTCTTAATAATTCCTCATTATAATAACCCTTTTGGCTTGCAAATTTGCTAGTCACCTCAGAGACACGAAATTCACAATCTCACTCCGTTAATCCTTTATTAAGCCGTTATTTTATTCTCACTTTAGGCGCATGCGTTGATTTAACGTCTGTAGTTAACTTCGTGAAATTCCTGACTCGACGATCGTTAGTGAGACGATTCCGAAAGTGAGCGATCCCTTGAAGGCTCGTGACACTGAGTCAATTCTTTTTTTCACTCTCTCCGATGGCACAACGCTAAGCGCTGGTTGTCTATGCGCCTTCACTTGAAGGAAGACGATTTTAGGCTTGAAATGAGCACATAGCTTGTTTCACCTTTCTCATTGGATTGAGCCTGACAATAGCTGGTGTTTTATGGTTATAGTGTGTGCAAACAATAACTAATGAATTTCCTAATGACAAAATAGTGTGGCCAATGTTGGTACTGTAGATTATGTCAATGAAACAGACCAGACAAGAAATGCGCACATAATACTTGGAAAAGAAACCTGCCAAAAATAGTAAGATTGCGAAAAGTTTAAAAAACGGGGTAAGTTACATGGAGTTGTCATTGGCCCAGTGAATGCAAAGTGACGGTGGTTTCTTGAATCCTAAACTGATGACTGCCACTTTCAGGTATTGTCGAGCGCACTACTGCAGTGTGCTTGCGGCTTGTTTATAGCGATAAGGTTTCTATGGTGAGCCTTGCATTTGTGGAAGCAGAATGATAAAAATGGTTTATCAGACTTGACATCTAAATTGCAACTAAATGTCGCCTCTCTTTTCGTACATATTACGCCCTCTTAGTCAACGTCCAGCATTTTCTTCAAAATATTATTTTCTTTTGAGGCTCATTCAGATTTGCAGAGCACATCTTCCTGATTGAATTCTCTAAGGTGCCCAAAAAGGTAGTTTAAAAATGAAAACCACATATTGTGCATTCTATGATGAATTGTAAACATGGACGAACAAGCTCTGTTACTGTGCAATGTTTCCAAAAGGTGCTATATCAACTTCATGCATGCAAGACGGAATTTAGCAAGTTTTCCCAAAAGTGAGTTATGTTTTGGGGTGAGATCTAGTGTTGGAGATCTGGACGCAGCAAGAACTCACGACATAACACTGTGACAGCCGCGCGGATTCATGAGGAGCGCTGCTTCGGAACTGTTTGGCACTGAACCAACGTGAGCCAAATTTTCTTATCAATCCCTTGTGTAAGCCGTAGAAACTGTCACAGTTAAAGTGTGCTGGTAGTCGTCCTGTTTACAATAATGCTACAAAATAGCTGTACTTGTCTGATGACGACAAATCCATTTTTGTGACTATGACTAACAGCGTCCTTAAATAATAGCACTTAATTAAGGGTGATGCCAAAAGCAACTGTAGGTTTAAGGCGAACGCAGAAGCAGTGGAGTTGGACAACATGCATGCATCTTGCATGTTCAGACCAATGCTTGACCTTGTGAACCTTCAAGCACCGGCATTCTCAACACGCTATGCTCTCTGCTGCTTGTGCGTCCTGACCGTTGCCAAGACGATGAGAGCCACGGTCCCCTCGCCACTCATCAATAACGAGGCAATGTCAGTGGACATTTTGACTAATACTGCCACCTTCCAGCTTATTAAAGGCGTTAGCGATACAGCTACCCCACCTAGTGACTATCAATTAAATCAACCATTGCTTAGAACCAGTGCACTCCGTCTGAACGCACACTATTCCTACTTTTCTGGGAGCGAGCTCCTTGAGAATCCTTCGGCTCTGAAAATGGTTACCAAGAGGTACTTCTACTGGCTCTAGTAAAATTGACTGAAAATTAATTGTTTTTTGCTCTGATGTTGGCTTAAAAACAGAGCTAAATCGAACTTTTGTTGGTTGCGTCAAAATATGAAATTTGAAACATCTTGACAACACACAACCATTGTACAGTTGATCAAATGTTTTGTTGATTCCTTACACTACCTGACCACTACTGAGCGCAAATTCGTTTTTTCAATTCAATAGCTCACTCCAATATTTAGCAAGTGGAAATGGTTGCTCGAGAAGTGGTCACAGAGTCTAAAGTCCTTTCCATGTAGCATCAAACTAGGGTAAACACAGTTTCAGCCGATTATAGAAAAGTGGAGTTTGGAGGAGTGACAAACACAGCTGTCTCGATGTGTGGCATGGGTGCGTAATGCGTGAATCCTAAAACTGCAACTCCGTAGAGCAGTGAACACTTTTCTGATTCTTAACACACACCTCTTCACTGTAATGCGTTATATTACCAAAGTTTGATTCTGGACGTGATTCTGCACGTCCATTCCCTTTAAATGGCTTGATGCCATTGGAAAACTCTTTATAGCTGTAGCGACTCGTGGCGGCTAAGGCCACACATCTTCCGCTCTCGAAATGTGAGTCTACAAGCGGCTCAGGTGATTGGACTTGAATCCAAACCACCTATTGTTGGAATAAGTAATTCAACTTCTACTGATAAGGTGTAGTTCCCAATCACTGCTGCTCGCCTAGTTAATGCCTGGTATTCTTCTGTCCGCCTGACGTATCGTTTCCTGGAGCTTTGGTGGCAAGCGATGCCATGATCGCAGATGCTAAATGTCCAGGCTTACCGGTTTTGTCTCCCGTACAAAGGTGCTACCTTTTCGAATGCATGAGATTGCCCAAGATCATGTTACTTTTGTCGAACAGACTTAGCAGATCAGATGCAACTTTTGTAGAAATGGGAATAAACCGTAGACCGAGTTTTGCATGGTCGGCTAGGCTTCAACGGTTAAGTATTAGGAGGATTTGTGTTGCACCTACTTCCAACTCCTTTAGCAAGGACAACCAATTTCATTTTGGTCTCATTGGCAGGAGGGAAGTAAAGAATTTAGGGAGGGAATAGAAGGGCTGTGAGCTTCAACATATGACTGAACTTGTTGATGAAGTTCCACTCCTAATGTAACGGTCGATTTGCCAAATTTTATGGTGTCCAAGGTAGGGTTATTGTGGCGCCATTTAAAAGTAATCGTAAAAGCGTCGTAAAACTATGCGCGCCTGGTTGGGTGGAGTTAGGTTAACAACCCTTGAGATGCGAATACACTTTATTTATCTTTGAAATTTGATATAGCAAAAATTTCCTCGCGTAATTAATAGGCAGAATAGCGTCGTTGCTCAGTGCCTTCATCCAACTTCAGCCCCTCACGTTGATCATAGGCATTTTTAGCACTTGCCTTTCGTTCCGATTCCTGGGGTGGCCTTTGACCGTGATAATGTAAGAAAAACACTACACTTCTTCTTCTTCTTCTTAGATTTCAATCCCAAGTACTTACTACAATCGAAGCAATCGCAGTAAGTGAGACAGACTTTGTGACCCAAAGTCTTGGACAGTGTTTAATCTAAAAATGCTCGGGCTTAACGTTGACCAGGGTCACTTTGACCGGACACTTTGATATGCGATTTGCTTTTACTTCACTTCAGAAATGCCGCTAATTATGTGCACGTATACTGATGAAGGACAAGTGCAAAACATGTATTAAAATTAGGCTCGGTTTGTCAAAACAAAGTAGAGCTATTATTTGTGGATTAAATTGCCAAGAGATTCGGAGTGTTGTATCCTGGTTGAAACATGAAACGCCACAGAATTAAGTAATTAAGAAAGCCGAATGTGAAGGGGAACGGATGGCAGTTTACCAGTCACCATTTTCTCGCCTCCATGGTGCAGTGAGAGCGCAGAAGAGGAACAAGGTTCCTCTAACGATGGACTTTGTCGCCTTTCATTACACGTGTTTTGAGTATATTTCGAAGTGCCGCAGGTGGACTACGAACAAAGTGTGAAAGAGGGGATAAGCGCCAGGCCACAAATGCGGTCAGACGGTAGGCGATAATGCGCATGAGGGGCACTCTTGATTCCGCTGTTGTTCCAGGCTCCTACACACATGAGTTCACTAAAACCAAATCTGGACTTTTCTTTATGTCTGTGACGTCAGTAGTAATCCTTGTTGGAACGTATCAGACCTGTGCGATGCTCAAGTAGCCTGCTGTATTAATGTAAACAGTCTCGGTTTGCTTGCTAATCCTGGCACTTATAATTAAGGAGTTTGTAAGGGAGGGGTAAGTAGAACAGGTACCATCGAATTGGCTCGTGGCTGTGAGAACCTTATCAGACCATCATTCAATTTCTTGGCAATACTTGGAAAGCATCAGAAGTTCACACAATTTGTGAACTGCTGCTTTGCATGGGACTAGCTTATTTGGTAATTGCAGAAAACTGCATTTTCCAACAACCCAAAAACTTCTCGTTTCACATAAAGCATCCACCTGAATGGCGATGACAGTCGGTGTCCCAGCTACACTTTTGGTGGAACTCTGACTGTTACACGAAAAGTGGTTCAAATGTATGGAAAGGCTTAGAACCACAACTCTGTCAGTCATTTTGTAATCAATCTGTGTGCGACAAACTCTTAGTCTACCCACCTTAATTTTGTCATAGCACTTCTTTCCCTTTGTACGCCAACAACTCCGAATTACCTTTTTTGTGCCAGCCTGTGAATGCCTTGGGCATTTTGAGAAGAACTTCAAAATTCGCTTAAACACACAATCAAGTCCACAGCTAGGGAACTCACCGTCGCTGCATTTATAATTTCAATTAGCTTTCACTAGTTCAATGACTTCATCACATTCTCACCGTCACTGAAGAGTCCAACCCTAAGTAGGTGCATCATTTAATCGACTTGGCAGTTACTTCTCTCCTAGACGCGTTTAAGTAAACAATTGTGAGATGTTTCCAATAATTCCTACACAATATGCAGACTGCAGATGGTACCCATATATCGTCGGTTTTTGCTATTATACCATATTTAGATAGCGGGGAGGCCTGAAGCAGCCGGTTTCAATGATCAAGATAGTGGCCACGGTGACTCTTTGGATACTAACAGGGCTGCGCTCCTTGTCAAGCCCACTGCTCATACACGCACTCGAAGCCCTTTTGTATCTACTTCGGCCCTAGGAGCAATCACCGACGACGGTGCATTCCCCCTCCAGTCTCTTCAAGTTCCCGGTTGTAGCAGCTTAAACGCGGAGCACAGGAGGCTGCAAATCTGGAACGCGGTTAGTTCCAGTCGATCACATCACGAAACGAAATCACTACCTGCTGCCTCAAAGACTTGCTCCACTTTTATCTGACCCTTTTCCTTGCTTCCACCTCTTCTACTTCGTTCTTCCAGTTGGTTGCGTATTGTCTTAGCATTCCATTTTTACATGCTATCATCCTTCAGCTCATTCTCCATACGCGCTCTTTGTTTTCTAGCTAACTCCCCTATAGCCTTCTCCTTGAGTGGTAGCGGTGATCAGGCGGAGAAAGTTGTTGTCAGATTTTAATGAAGGCGCATTACTTTTGTCTTGGCTAGACCAATATTCGGCACGTACCCCATATCTTCTTCGCAAATCCTAATCGTTAATAGAATCCCCTAATAAAATTGGCGAATATTGCTAACATGCATCACACAATCCACTTGCCGTTTAAAACACCCTTATTTATCATCTGATATAAGCTCTTATAAGGATATACGGGTTTTGTAATGGTCACAGAATAAAATGGATGGTATTCTCCGCTGTTAATATTTTTCAGTCGCCAATTGCAATCAGGTTACTTCTTCAAGCGAATACTCTCCATTTGTGGGGATCCCAGTAACTTGATGTTAGCCTATTAACCAATGATGCTTTGTACTCAGCCCTAAAATATTTTTCTTGGGAAAAGGCAACTCATGTGCATGCATCAAAGTGAAGCGAAAAACTTCCTACCATAATCATCAACTTGTTACGTTAATAGCATATGAGCATTTCCCCCAAACACGTAGCCATACTATGAGAGATAAAAGAAGATGCATTTCCAGTTATACATTTCACCCTTCTGGGATCATAATACTTTGTAAAAGAGTTACCGCCTTACCGGCTCGCACCATTGCCTTGCTCTTAAGCTTTAAACCCCACAGGCTCTTCTCAGCTAAGCATACACGGCTTCGAGGCTAACTGGTGTACTGTGGTGTCGGGTGCTGAAAATAATAAGCCGTGGGAAAACAACAGCTTCTAAATGTAAACCTCCTTCTGCTCTCTCCTTGTAACTGGCATATTTTTAAGACAATGCCCAATAGAGTATAAACTAGCAGTTGCGATGCTACTTAATAAAGTAGCCACTAAAAAGGAAATTTGAAAACCGAACATTTATTAAAAGCATGAGTACCTCATGGAGTACCTCAGATCCTGCAGGTTGCAAATCAGTCTCAACTCAATGCGACCTCCAGTGGTCTAACGCCTTCATTTGCCCATGCATTTCATTTATTGAACTCGATTTTAAAATATCTAAATTAATAATGTTGTTTACATGTATTCACAAAGTTGACGTTTCCGTTAATGATCTCAGACGGCTGTCAAGTGCATTTGAATACCACGAATGGAGGAGCGAGTTAAAAATATTAGTGCTGAAAATTAAGACAAGCGGTAAAGCAAACCGAAAGGTGAGTTATTAAGCCAATCAAATGTATGTTCAAATGCGTAGACAGCTGGGCCACGTTTGAAAACCTTCAGTAAAGAATCGAAGCACTCTACTAGTAGCAGTGATGAGCAAACTTTACCGGAAGAAGGAATATTTAAGTTCCTACAGCTGATACTCAGGCTCTTAACGATACAACCGAAAGGTGTCAGCCGTAGCCAACTTTTTTAATGAATACACCTTCAGAAAAGTTAAAACAATACCTGCATTCGATAATTTAGTCTTAGATTCCCAAATAGACATGCTCTAAAAAGAGCAACGCCTAGCATAAAAGACTTGAAACACCATTTGTAAGACTCACAAACTGTTTTGGAAGTACATCCACGCAAACAAAGAACTCAATTTATGGAATGGAAAATAGGTGAAAGCCTGGCTAAGAAATACCTTTCCTCCATTCCCGGTCCATGGACGGTCCTCAAAGTTCTGACCAGGTTCTGCTAGACGGCCGTACTTATTCATGTTGAGTCCGAAGCAAATAAACTCACATGACGTGAATCCTGAGCCTGGCGGATTTAGCCATACAGTAGCCGCCCTCGCGAGTAAATCTATGCCACACGTCACTAGCAGATCGCAGCTGGTGGCGACAGCCCATCACAAGCTCTGACGACCAGTAAGACTCAGCTAAGACTTCTCCTCCGTAAGATTTTCAGAAGAGGCTTTACTGACATTGATATATTTGGCACTGCAGAGGGCCTGTACTGGCTAGGAATGCGTAAGAATAGTCAGATTCGGTTGTAAGGAGGATGCATCTCTTCGAATTGAATTCCCACATCCTGCATGTAAGAGTCATATAAACGCAATGGTTTTTGCAAAATATGAGAGTCACTAGCTTGCTGAAATAAGCTAAAGACCACAGGAGAATGATTAGAAGGGCAGGAGACAGCAAGTGAAGGTGTCACGTAAGTAAAGCAAGTAAGGAATCGACGAAACACTATGAGTAGAGGACCACAAAAATGTACTCATTTTTTTAAACCGCAGGAATTATAGACCACGTGAAGCCCCCCGCTATTTGGTGGTATAGAAATATGCTCCTTAAAAAAGCCAAAGAAATGGACTATAAATATTGCTGAAGTTGGATTGATTTATTCAAAATAATCAGGTCCATACTAATACAGTTGTCATGGCCTATGTATATTTTTAGACGTAACAAATAAAATGTGATTGCGTCTAGGCTGACTTTTATGCAATCTATTAGTAATCTACATTACGAAATAATTAAAATGACTGATTGTTTAAAGGGGTGGTTTACTGAAGGTTTGTCAAACAGTGGTGTTTTGAGTGTCGATGTGTGGTAATGTCCATAAATCGGAGTGGGTTTTTGTGGCAAGTCTTTAACAAGGTATAATCCGAATCGTCTGATTTTGTTTACTTTCGTATTTTCAATCGTCGATGGCATACCTTATTTGCCTTTTGCGAATCATCATGCAGAATTTGGAATTTTCATTTTTAGCAAGGTGGTTCTCCCACAGCAGATTGGATTGCGGCTAATTTAGAAATTTCCGGGAGACCAACTAGGTTAGCTCTTGTAGCTGATCCAATTGATCCTATCTATGAGTCTGTTGATGAAGAGGATCGCAAGATTCGATTTCGAGTCAATTCTTACAAAAGATGCTTGAAAATAACCCGGAAAAAGGTCGAATATCCTAATAACGAATCGGGCCAAGTGAAACCTGAACCAATCTACCAAGTTGTTTTGCAAAAGCGAAGGCTCCTTAAGGGGGAGGAAGTAAAGATTGGTTTTAACGAAAAGGCTTCTCAGCGCCTTTTCCTTATCCATATAAGAGAGGCAATGAAGGAGAATAAAAGATTGAATTCGAGTCGTTTGCATCGGTGTAAACGGATGCGAGATGGTGGGGCTAATGTACTGCATTCTTATGATATCAACGAGATCGACAAATTTATGACTGAAAACAAAGTTTATGAAAAGCATGACTGGAGTGGTGAGATTTTATCAGATTACTATCAAGCGCTGAATTTTGATCGAATAAGTCTAACAGTTTGTTGTGCTTGAGATTTTGGCGCTTCAGACCTATTTATAATGCCATTCATTTATGATTTAGGGATGAAGGTGCGCGTCGTGCCTACCGAACTCGCCATCCGCCTACAACTTAGAGGTATCTTCTTGCTTGAAATAAAGGAGTGCGATATGTGCCTTTTGGACTACATCACGATGTCAGAAGTTAATAGATGGCCTTTTAAATCCATAAGGAGGTGAGTTTAGCAATCGCTTACGTACCTGTCATTCTGGCGTTATTACCACCTTTATTCACTTTAAAGTACTGGATTTGGCTGTTGTTGCTTGAAACAAAACTTAGCACTTAAGGTAAATTTTCAAATTTTGAACTTTCTAGACTTGTCATTCGTGGATAATACCGTCATTAGCTGAATTTATATACGCTACATATTCTGGTGGATTTTGTAGTTTCTTATGTATTTCTGATTTCTCCACAAGTTCGCAGATACTATTAACTCGAGGGACCAATATCACTATGTATTTGTCCCCAATTCAGGCAGCGGCTCAATGATAAAGCTTTTACAGTATATGCGAACGAGGTCATTAGTTCTTCTCCCAGCAGCTAAATAAATTGTCCACAACAGACTCTGACTACTTGCATAAAGTAATGTACTTCATCTCCTCATTGTGCTAAGCATCCTGAGGTCTGAAACTCGGTAAACCTATCTACGATAGTAGTAGTGTCAATGAGTTGAATCGAGATATGATTTTTCGAGACTATTTTCACTGGCGACTGTTTTAAAATTAATCCCAGAGCACACTATAACGGTTTGGCCTTTTGGTAAACCGTATGAGTATTATTCCTAGTGGGCATAAATCTGTTCAAGAGAATCGTCTTTTAAAAGTTGGTGTTGCAATCAGGTATCGGGTCTCAAGTTTCCTCCGTTTTCGCTGTTAAATTGCTTGTGTAACTGTAGTTATATTGAGCGAATGAGGGTGGTTTTTTGAGTGAATGCACGGGTCTTCTTATTTACATAACTGGAACAGTTTTCGGATCTTCTGACAACCAAAATCTGTTATGCAAATATTCGTGGCGTGCAAATCAGTTGAGCGTTCATAAGCTTGGTGATTCACTTTCTTCCATTGGATCTTGAAGAGCAACAAATGCGCAGTTAAGATAACTATACAACCTTATTTGTTCCTTTATCTATAAAAAACTTGCCCGTGAGACGTGGTTCGGTTGAGACCACCTGAATCACACCTATACAATTGGTTGTAAATGAGGTAAAAGAAAGTATGTCCATTTACCCAATTTCTCCCTTCTACTAATAAGGCCAAATACACGCACAATCAATGCCTATGTTGTGCTGAGATAGTGAAAGCACAACTAGTACTTTGTGTGGCGAAATTAGCCGCTTTCATGCTTAGTACAAAAGCCAGACAAGTCGTGGCCCTTTGCGATCCCCCAACTGCGGTAGGTAATTTTAAATTGCTTTTCATAAACGTCTAACAACTCATGAAGTATCTAGCTAATAACTCTCAACTGTAGTCTTTGTCCACGGTTTCATTTCAGCTTTGGCTTTAATGATGAACGCCTTTACATTCTAACCGGTAGTCAGTGCATTGGTGGACGTGGGCTGCTGATCTTTGAGAGTGAAAAGTGTGCAGATCTAATGAATCGGATGATTTGCATGATGAAAAGCATCGCGGGTGAGAGTGAATCACCGACGGAGGAAGCAGTGTCAGTCGTCCCTTCTTCACAACACTCGACATCATTGCAGCTGTCTACGCATACGGAAGCATCAAAGATAGCGCAGTCCAAAGGTGCTCTTTGCAATCCTCCTCCTATACCCACAAAAAAGTCGATGCAAGACCTCAGTGCCAGTCTTCAGGATTTTTGTCGGGCACATTGCTGTAGCCTCCCTCCTCTTCGGGGGCGAAACGAGACGCGTAGTGTCGAGGTGGTGACGGGTGTGGAACCTGGGGTCGAGGAGCCTGAAACCAAGAGCCTGGAGGCGACAGATATCAACTCCGATGATGATCTCAGTCTTGATGCCATGGATGATGTGAACGTTGATTTAGCATCACTGAAAGAAGACTTGGAACAGAGACTGTCGCCTACTTGTGAAATTAATGAGGAGACTAGTAGACCACTGAATAGTAATGACGGCACGGTGACTAATGTTGATGCACCGAAAGATCAGCGCAAGTGTACACTTAGAACGTGAGTTTCACTGTTTAATCGAAATTCTACTTATGTCTAATTGAGTACAATTGTGGTTTCCTTTTGTTCATGAATAGATTAAGCTTGAAGAAAAGCCTTTCGGAATTGATCTCACATAGCATGGCTCGAATTGAGTCAATAAAGTTGTCATCATCCCCACCTCTCCCCAATCCGTCGGAACCAGCAACCATCCTTGACTCACCACAAAATATGGATCATCACTCTCCTTCCTCCTCCTCCCCTCCTCCTCCTCCTCCTCCTCCTCCTATCCCTCTCGTAACCGATTACAAATCCCAGGGTTTGTATGAATCTCGCAGCGCCGAAAATAACATCGATGCGACCGTTCTCCTGAGGGAACAAGGACACTCAAGGCGAACGGATTCTACAAAGGCCGTGCAGTTGATAAAATGGCGTGATCTGCCTGGGAAAGAAGACTACTATAGCTCAACATCGAACCGTTTTCTGACGGAAACTTCAGGGCACAACAGAGAACCAGATCAACGTGAGAGTGAAGGTGTGGATCAGTGTCTCACAACCTGCCAGAATACAGAATCATCCTCGATGCAGGAGGACACATCTTTTCCTTCTTCTACTAGCACCACCAGAGATCGCCAAATGTCGGCTGCGCTTAGATCGGATATGGTTGCATTTACGTCTTTCTGATTGAAGCAGTCTTTTTGGTTTTGAACTTATATTTGATTGTGATATGATTAAGTCGTCATTTTATTCATTGTATTCCCACGTTCTCTGCTACTGATTCTACCCATGATTATCTTTGACAATCAATCACAATTTTTTTAACCATTGCAATCAGTAGGCTGATATTCATAAGCAGCCGGTTATTTCTACTCTTCACTCACCCTTGATAAACTTTTAACCATAAACAATTGTCAAGCCATAAATCATGGAGTACTTGAGCCTTCCTCACCAACTCGGACTTTGACGGAGTTGATTATTTGTTGAAGAAGAACAAAGCGTGTAATACGTCATGTATGTAGAGGCTTTCACAAATTTGCCACGTGAACCAGTCTTACAACTGCATATTTCAGAAATTCATTTGAAATCACTGTAGAAGGCGCCTCATTTAAAGTGCACAGGCTCATTTGCAAAAGGCGTGTGGAGGTGGTTTGGTGGGGAGAAATGGATAGTATTGCTTTAAAATGCTCAAAGGTGATGTCAATTCGCTATTGCTTGCCTGTTTTTCGGGGTGAGACCTACAAAGCAGTGGCTTAAAGGATGCTAAGATCTATCCTCCGATTTGACTGTTCATTGAACCTTGTGCGTTCTGTGGTGCCTCAGTGTGGAATAGAGATCATGGGCTTCCTTCCTGGAATAGAGTGGCTAATTTCGCATGGATTCGCTGGGACAGAGGGACGGATGGCACTTAGTTCATGCAAATGATAACTCACCAGAGGTAGTGCCAGTTTTCCTAAAGTTGGGATGAGTGGTTCAACATTTGGTAAAAATGCTGCTATGCGAGTATTGCACAAAGTTCTTCATAATTTCTAGTTATCATCATTTCCCTCACGTCCCAACTTAGAAAACAATACCAACTCAGAGAAATGTAAACCGGAGCTGTCAAGCCAACCAAGATGCAATGCCCGGAGGTTATGAGACATATTTTCGTTCTGGAAATTACAGTACAATTTTAAAAGAAAATCAAAGGCTATTTCTATATCAGAACTGAAGTACTGAGACTGTAGGCTTTAGAAATCGTAATTTCGTCATTCATCACGTTTACTTTTACTCTGTAGGGCGTAATTTTCGATTCCAAAACATGTTCACTGCTTTTTGGTAGTATAGGATAGCTTTTTTTGTTTTGTACATCCCTCTCACTGCCCTTCGTGGTGGCATATGGAAGGTTGGTGTAATGATCTGTTGAAGTGTCATGCTTGCTAAAAATTTGTCATGTCTTGGTAAGAACCCACATAGCGAAGTGGAAATTTTGTGGTCCAATTCAAATATCTCAGTGATTTAACCGAAATTGTTGTTACTAAATGACCTAGGTGGGTACTTGGTTCGTTTTATCAGTCAAAACTTGCATAAAATGAAATATTGTGGTATGTTGTGATCGAGTTATTATTAGCGAGAAGTGCTTCCTTCCACCACTGTACTAGTTACGAAGGTTTGTACTTTCAAGCAGGCGACTTAAGGCATTTTTAGAGTCGAACTTCTCTGAAAGCCAAATTCACGCTCAGCCGATCAAGGGATCCACCAGCACATCCCTCTATATAAGCCATTACGTCAATGCAAATTACGCAGTTCTCTCGGAGAGAGTCGCATTCATACTACTAAAATGGCACTTTCAACAAGTGGAAAATTTCTTAAGTACATATTGGTGACATTCAATATTGTAGTTTTGGTGAGTTCACCAACTTTCTTACATGTATCAGCAAGACCAATCAAAGTGATGACACAATCGCTTAACTTCCTTAGCCCATGTACTTGCATTAGATACCAGAAATTGATAAGAGATAAGTTGGCAAAGACATGTTTTCTTATTTGTGCAATTAAACCGTTCGTTCTCGTGGACTTGACTCGCGCATCCGGATGGAGTGCCTAGGTGGGAAGTGGATGAACATTGTTGACGCTGTCCATTCCAGGCTGCTGGACTTTTTTGCCTTGGTTTCGGCGCCTACATCTTTGTGAGACTGGGCGGGGAAGGTCAGATCAGTGAAGTGCATGCAATGCCTCTCTTTCTTATCATCGTCGGAATCATAATCTTTCTTGTTGGCCTACTGGGATGCTGCGGAGCATTAGTTCTCGATGCATTTATGCTAAAAGCGGTAATCTCCCTCATTCTATATCACCAATTCCCTCTAGTACTCGTGCAGTCTCGTTGCAATGATTATTCTGGAAATTATCGCGGCTATATTGGTCCTAATTTTTCAAAGTAAGGTAAATCCGGTGCCGCCGATCTCAATTGCGTCCATAGATCAAAGAAACCGTTGAAACTTATTTCGCTGACGCCATTACAACCTATGAGAACACAGAATCTGAAAGCTTAAAGAACACCCTTTTCACAATCCAAAAGACGGTAACAGGCGCTGTTCCCCAATTTGTAGTTCTTGTTAAAAGCACTCTAACAGTTTAAATGGAGGTACTAGTAACTTGGTCAACCAGTATTATCAACACCACTGCGAAAGTCTCGCAGAGCCTAGTATGACTATGCTGCAATAAATATACGAGAAGGACCAGTAAACTCTCTTCGCTTCGTATGACTACCAAAAAGAGAAAAAGTGCATCCACATCGCATCGGACGATGTCTGCGATGATCGCATTTCCGATTGCAGACAAATTGCTGCACACAGCAACTCTTTTATTTAACAAGTAAAACTTCATTGGCATTACTAGAATCATTTTTGTTAGCAGACAGGGCTGTGAAAATAGCTAATTGGAGTTTCCTTTAAAGCGCAACTTGCGAAGGCCTTTCGTATTCCTCGTTAAGCTACTCCTACATCTTGTTTGTAAACACCGTTATGCAACATCTTCATAGGCGCTTTTTGTAGAACTAACCTTTCGTCTCACAATTGTGCAATAATTTTAGTTTGGATGTTGCGGTGGTAAAGATCCATCGGATTGGGGCGTAAATGATACTCTTAATTTTTGTTGCAAAGGCAAGGCACCGTGTCCGGATATAAGAAGCCAGTTTACAGAAGTAAGTTGGATATATTTTCGTACTTCAAACTCAGAACATTAAATTGCATCAACACTAACTCTCTGCAATCTCAACAAAATCGCAATTAAGTGCAGCACACCCTGCAACAATTTGGAAAGCACCTCATATGACATTCAATTTGCTGCTTTTATAGGGCCGACGCTATACCCGATTTTACCAAAACGATAATAATTCACTTTGGCAAATATTGGAACATAAAAACTATGCTTCAATCAGTCCAGAAAAGACTGTAGCGTTGACAAAATGGCAATACATATTTTTCGCATTTCTCAGGGCTGCGGGGAGGCGGTTGAAGTGGCTCTTAGCAGCAAAGGCTTGGTCGCAGGTATTGCTCTGCAAATATTCTGCATCGTTCAGATTCTTGCAGCCCTGTGTGGTTGGATCTTGGCGAAGAAAGCGAAATAAGAATGAGCACTAATGTGCTAGTTCTAACGATAATGTGAAATAAACATTGAAGTTGGTAGGACTTCTTGCATTTGTGATTCTGTGGATCATTGCAATAAACCAAAGTACAAATCACTACTGACCCAGATAATACTTGTTGATGAGTGCATTCAAGCAAAAAAGCGGCCTTAAAATAAGTAGTACAACCACCTACAGTATTCGGAGAAATTAAATGGAGTCGACGCACATGGAAAGAAGGCATGAAATACTACTGCATTCATCTCATTCCTTCATCATCATCGCATTGTGTAACATTGAGTTACATTCATTCCAAAGACAATGCTGCCTTAATGCGGTAGGAGTGTTCCTTCGTTCCAACGCTGTCACTCAGTTGCGCTGCAGTTAGGAAGCCAGGGCTATAATCTCCTGTCTCCATGCAATTGCAGCATGTTTACCATGCTACTAAGCGCATTTAATTTACAGATGTGAAGCTACCGACAAGACAAGCTTCTGCGGTGCGGCACAGCCGTTGTAGAAAGTTGAGGGAAAGAGGCATACCTTGCAAGCATGGGTTAGACCTATGCTGTCGCGGTATACAATTCAAAAGGAACAATTTCTCCCCGGGACACAATACCTGATAACATTGTTATTCTTATAACTCCAGTGTTCCTTCAAAAAATGGCAAGCTGTTAGAAACAACACGTTGTAACTGCACATCTTCCTATCTGGCAGCATGAACATTGATATCAGTGCGATTGAATACTATCTAGATATGTTAAAAGACGTTACAAATTTTCATAACCATGTTTTGTAGAGCTTGTAAACCAATATAAGTTGTAACGCGTCACCATCTCCACGACCATAAACAGAAGTCAGTAAGTAGGTAAAACAGGTGTCACAATTTTACCCATCCACTTTGCATGAATATGAAATGCATTCCAAGTGTAGTTTTAATAACCGATCAAAGGAGTGTTTATATTCATCAGTCATATTAAAGAGGGTAAAAGTTTTCCAGTGCGATAGAAAGTTGCAAACCTAACTAATGTCTCCGGAGGAAAAATAAGTCCGGAGAGCAAGAATTAAAACATTACAATCCATCGAAAGTAGACCTCGCTTTCTAATGTCAGCTTTGTAGTAACCCAAATCTCAGCAAATTGAAAGGAGTCAAGGCCGGAGACAACCAAAAGACAGCCCATTCGTAGAAGACAATGTCACCACCCGAGTGACAATATTCAGAACGGCACCCAAACAAAGTACAATGGCAATGAAAAAATCAGTCTGTATTAGGACACAAGCGCCATATATATGCTTAGAGGAAGACAGTTTCTTGAACAATTAAAATCGATAGGTGACCTGGTTTTACATGCAGCGCTCCAACTTCACCAATGATATGAGGAGTCAAAAGAAGTCCACCGCGTTAATTTCGTACATCGGGGTAAAAGCTAGTGAAACCTAATTGAGTCGCCACACAATGTTATCTTTATAGGTATCATAGGAACCCGTGCTAAACATTTAACATCCATGACAGCGCCAATATAGCATCAAGAAATCCATCAATCCGCCTCGGAAATGATGCGAATAACGAGCGAAGTGGTCAGAACAAATAACCGATGCTAAGCACTCAAAACTAACACAGTATTCCATGCCTCGAACAAAGCGCACACGCTAGTAGTGAATATGCATATTCTTACGACAGGCTAAAGCAATTGAACATTAAATATACCAAAACCAGTTGCCCAATCCCAGAGGACGCCAACAGCAGACAATGATACTAAAAAAGCAATAAGAAATCACTGTGACCAAAGCTATTGACAAAAGTGAATAAGTGCAGAAGGAATATAGAGGTCAGTCAATGCGACCTGAAGGCCTGCTCACTCAGTAAAAGCCAAACGGTCGCTAAAATGACAGTCTATCAAACCGGCAGTCCAGCAAATAAAGTACTACCGTAGAGTTCCAAGACTTCTCACCAGATAGAAGACATTAAGTTAGAATGAATACATGCACTAAAGGGAAAGGATTCAACTTTGGCCTCGTCTGAAGGCCAACCACGTGTACAAGGGCCAGGCGAATCTTAAAGTGACTGCCAGACATCAGGCGGTCGTATAAACAAAGCATTACACTGTTCCTTTCTGTTGAGCGACGCCTTCACGCGCCAGCAATCACAACATATTTGGTACTTCAAGAAAGCACCCACGAGGCAACTGCACCACTCAATTGCTATCATGTGACTAAAGAGCGGTACTTGGACTCCTCAGCAGCTTCAACCGGACCAGAGCTACGTTGGACTGACATCCGGATTCGAGGTCGCGTACATCTATTAAGCATCATTTGCTTCCATAACTGGACAGTGAAACTCTGGTCTGAAAACAGACGGGATACATAGGAAACGGAATCATTCACAGTAACGTGAATAGGGAGATACGTAATGTTCCTCCCGATACTCATACGCGAATTCAGTAGATGAAATCGCGACCCGAAACTTCCCGATAGTTACGACATAGCCGCTTCATTCCTTCATAGCTTACCTGTTAGGCATGAGCACAAGATGAGACCAGAAGATAATATCATCCTCGACTCTTCCGTTGAGAAGAGCTCAGAAATTCTCCCACCCAACCCATATGTCCCTCCTTTATATCATGTGTGCATGCCAGCAGCGACCAAATTCCGCCGAGATTTCCTTAGAAGACCATCTGCCTACAGGCGTTTTACTTGACAGTACCGAAGAGCAGAATCGACACCAATGAAGCAAGAAGATGATTACATCCAAAGCAGAGCTCGAGAACCGCCGAAATCTTTCCTCAGCACAGTACTTGTCATTATATCCTCGCCCGGGCCTACGAGACCGATTAAAACAGAAATTCCAATGAATTACAGCAACATTCATTGTAGCTTTCCGAGACTTCCTATAGGGTGGAAGAAGGTGCTAAATGAGACTGGATATATACATTCCGAAGAGGATAGAGCAAATGGACCAAAAGCCAACCCATCAGCACGACGACTAATCAAACCCTATAGTGACCTCCGAAAGTTAGGTAGTCACGTAAACAAAGCATTTCAATCGTTTTTTGCAAACCTTCCGTTTCCATTTACAACCAAATATGATTCTAAAGCTAATAAAAATACTCTAGCGGGCTAAGGCGAATTATCTTTAGGTTTAAATAAATTCCGTAAATACAATTAAGCTTTGGGACTCTCATTGCACATATATTTTAAATGGAACCAATTCTTTATTTTTTGGCTCATGTGTATTACTCGCTGATCTTTTAGTTACTGCGGTGTTGAGGCTCGTTTTCACAGAGTGCTGGTCTCTACTTGCGCCAACGTTCTATTCTCCCTTTTTTGAAGCTTTCTTCTGGAGTGTGTATGTTCACTTTTCTGCATCTTCTTGTTGTAGTCGAAATTTCAACTGTGCTTTTGCAGCTGTGCCAGTTTAGCATGCATCGCAATCGTCAAGTGGTAAGGAGTACTAATAGTATGATTGTTGGTTCATCTTTTAAATACTTGTCAATTTTTTTTGCAGCGCACAGCGTTTTGGTAACTTCATGTCTTTTTCTGGGCAGGCATTTATCAGGACTATTTCGTCAACTGAAACGTGTACAATTCGGTTCTGTGAAATTTATCAGCACTGAGTTCTTACATCTTTATGCGTACCCTGTCTCGAACTGTCATCAAGCCTCCCAATTGTCTTAAGTAGTGAATGCCTCTCGATAAACACAAGTCACTCCCAACAGTTCTCACTAGCTACCTTAACTGTGTAAAATCCTTAGCCCAATCTATCTCCTTCCAGGATTGCGAAATGGACAGTACGCAATCTCAGTTCGGCAATGAGGCTTATCATTTACTTTTATTGTCTAGATGGGGAATCTTCGAAGTCGGCTGGACGATAAGGCGGAGATTAAGAGGAAGTACGAACTAGTCCTAAAGATTTATGAGGAGGTAACTTTCATTGCCCCCCCATCTGTTGTGTACACTAGGATAGGGTGAATACCATAAGGGACGCAACTACGAGGTACAAAGCTGCTGGCCGTGCCGCCCTTGCGTCATGGTTGGATTACATGACTGAACCAAGACCAGACCCAGCAGACTTACTGAGGAGCGTTGGATTTAACCCCGAGGTCCTCGGATTGGAATCACAGGAGCAATGATATCCTATCAACCTCTACTACAAACGTCTATTCTTACTCGTTTTTATACGACAGCTTACTCTAGGAAGAAGAAATACCCTTGTCATCCCGACTACTGGCATTCGCTCATCTTTGCATTGCTTTTGCCCGGAATTGAAAGGTAAGCTTCGTGCCCTCTGGTCTACATGTCTATAATCCCGCAAATCCGTGATGAATCACACTGCTAACATTGAAATGTATTCACTACGCCCATCACAATGAAGAACAGCAAAGTCAGTACCCTTGAGCGTAGTGATCAGTTTAGAGCAAAATCACATGCTTTAATTGTATAGGAAATAGGTGAGAAAATGCCACGGTGGAAGGGTAGGGATAATGTGGTACGAAGAGATTATTGCTGAGGCGGATAGAAGTCCGCTACGAGACAATAGAGGCAATTGCAAACAATGATAGCCTTTGTCACGACTAGGAAACGGTCCACGGGAGCCGAACTGAGAGCGCAATTCCCCATGTAGATCGTAAATGTGGCTTCGCCAGTTTGCTCCGCTGAAATCGAGATAGGTGCATTTAACGAACGCATGTTTCAAATGACTAATCAATTCTGTTTCTGGACTAGCCGAGTATGCGGCCAGCTCCACAGCTGGGTGATCGAAAGCCAGCTGTACCTCAAACGGAAGTGGTGTGAATAATTTAACTTATATTACGGCACGATAACATCGGCACGCTCAAGCTTGAATATTCACCACTTACCACTACGGAGATTACTTTCTACGACAGATTTAGCAGTCGGTGAGGTAAGATCAACTAGGGAGCGACCGATCATATCACTCGATGACATACCGGCCGGTAGTGACCTAGAAGTGGGAAAACGCAGATGGATCAGCGACTCAGCCCAATATTATAACAGATATCTGTTGCCCTTTACTGTGTACATTCGATAGCTTTCAGGCGAGACAACTTAAGATATGCTACAATCTGTACAGGCTCACTTTATGTAGCAACAGAATGGAACTCACTGGCCATGCAGCTCCACTATTAAGTGCGAATCGGGCTTAAGTCGTAATGAAAAGAGTTTGCTCCTGGGCACCGTCCGACTGGAAGGGTGTTGTTCTAGGACGCGGCAAATGGCCTGCAGCACAAGCTCATTCTCGTTCTGATTGGAGCATGACGACGAAACTGGAGCATACATCAAATAAAGTCACATGCCTCTCGATCAGAAATCTACTGTTAGTTTTCGTTCCCATCATAAAGTGTAAATGCAACTGAATGGTTTCAGCACTGTAAAGTTACGTTTTTCGATTAAAAATTTACGCCAACAGACCGATATCGCCACAGCATTCCAAGAGATAGTGGCCTGCCTTGGACGAATCGACGGGAGGCTTAGACACGTTGATGATTGGAAGTATAAAATTGCGAGCGATGGGTTCTGAAATTGACACTAGTTATGTCAATTGACCCATCATTAGGCATGTCTATTCAAAAAATTCTAAGGCTGCAGTTGTACATTAGTGCCTTTATCAAAGACCGCTAATAAACGATGAATCGAGAATACTCAGTCCAATATCGCCAGCCAACGGCGTCCGAGTCACTGTGAATTGAGAAAAAGGAACATGATCTGCAACGACAAATGGAGAAACATCAAAGGCTAAAGGGTAGCCTTAGAAGCTTTCACGGTCCCGTTTGGATAAAAATTGTAGAAATAATGAAAGATGCAAATATGTCTACCACTCATTTATAACTGATATAATCTCAGCTGGAACTTACGCCCACTCGCCAGTTGCTCCTGCTCTTCAGAAGACAAAGAAAGATTGTTCCTAATAATTCCTTCCGTCAATTCACTTGGAGAAATCAGTTCGGTCAGCGTTTTTCCTTTTAAATTAGCCTAAATTGTCAAAATAGTACCCAGCTGATGGTATGGACGTATAGACTGAGCAAGAAATGTGTGGATTCGTGTGAAATAGCCACTGGTAGTACTCCATGTTTACTTTTCTACGTTTTACGAATAGAAGGACAAGTGAATGAATTGGACCTCCAAGGTGCTAAAAACATGAAATAAATCTACAAATGGGTCACAATAGCAATGATGTGAAACAAAGCATTGCACAATGAGATTTCGACTTGAAATGGCATTGGTTTGGGATAGTACAGGGGAGGGTAGTTAACTAGAAAAATAAGAACAAAAACTTGCAAGATCAGAATCGAGGTAATGTTCCAAGTTTTTCGTCGCCATCAAAATCATGGCATCACTACACCGTATGCGCATGCCGAAGCCGTCGAAGTTCTGCAGGTTAAAAAAAGTAAACATGACCAGGAACTAGCAGTTACAAAAAAAACGCACATATTGATCAGGGAACACAGATTCCTGCATAAATAGTACGAAAAACATGCAGAAATATTGAAATCAGTGGTTAAGTCAGGTTAAAGTAAACAGTAGATAATTTGACCAACCCTACGTTTAATATGCACTCCGAATATTCATTATCGGTGAGAATAAGGTTTCGCGCTTCCGAGCCATTTGAATCTTCACAAAGAAGAAAGGAGCCCACAAATAGTCCAATATTAACCATAACAAAGAAGTGATGCATAGATAAGCTACAAATGTAGCGACCAGACATGCAAAGCTCACTTGAGTAGCGCATTAATAGCTCGGTACCGGCTTTAAAGACTGCAAGTTTGTCTCGGTACACAGCATTCGGAAGCTGCTGATGGAGGAAATCAGTTTCCGACTTCAAACGGGCACGACGTTTGCGTTCAATTTCATTATGCGTAAACCTGTTAGGCGGTGTTCCACATTGAAATAACGATAAGTGCACTAGGCTCAATCAGGGATTAAGAAACGACATGCATGCTACACAAAATCAAAAACGTTACCTAGGTGTGGAACAGTTTTATATTCCAGATAATTGAAAAAGGGAGAAAGTACACAGAGAACACTTAGAATGCGAAATGAGAAACTCTTAAAAGATTTACCTAGTTGTAGAATACAGCTCTAGATGATAACATAATCGCAAAATATGCATACCTGATGCGTGAAGCTTGCCAATCGCGGGAAACAAAACCAGAAGGCCTGCATTTAATTAATCTCTTGGATCCCTCTGCCATTCAAATATCTCCGGTTAATCCTAAAATAGGGTTTCTTAAAAATGTCTAGTACAGCACTTCACCATCTATTTATGGAAAAATGTCAGCCTTTCCTGGAGAAACTTTCCCATACAAGCTAAGTTATTTCTACATGGGGTTCTAACTTTAGTTGAATTCCAGTAATGGAAAGCTTTGACGCACCTGCCAGTCACGGCAGCCACACAGGACACACATGCACTGACAGGCTGAACCAGATTAAGATTTTGCAATCTCAATAATGAATGAGGCACAAGGGAAATGTTGCTACTCACAGATCTAACACCCGAGGGCTGTGGCGCGTCCCGCAGTTTTGACACACTGTACAACGCCCCAGGCTAAGTGAAGCCGTAACACGCCGTCTTCGACGGCTAATGGTCAGCTAAGGATAGACACACATAAAGAAGATATAATGACACTTAAGGAATTACAAAACGCATGCATTTTCATCGAAGATTTCGTAATTTTCGTCGGCAAGGAACTAATCTTAAATAACTGAAGTTCTGCCCATAGGCCACTAGCGTTACAAATTTAGACTTTGCGATTGAAGTCTTAATGCCTTAAAAACAAATTTTCGGCAGAAGAAGTAATTTTATGCGTCTTTATTACGTTTACGTAGGGTGTTAATTCGACAAGGCCCTGAGTCACAGAAGTTCGCATTGTCCACTTGAATTCGTGCGTTTGATGCTGCGTGTGTGCGTACTTCGACAAAATGTACTCAGATCTAGAGTCCAATGAGGAGAGGCTGCGTGATGCGTTTGGTAGGTTCCAGGGGTAATGTTAACACCTCAAAGCCTTTCTTGAAAGTAGGAATACTAGACGTGCGCTTGTTGAAGTTAACAAATTTATCAAAAAGAACCCCAAGTCGCCTTCCGCGAATGTAAGCAGTTTTTATTAATCGCGTTGCAGGCTTTGAAGGCCCTTATTCTTATGAGAACTGCTAAGATAACAGAAGCATATGAAATTATGAGCTCAATTATGGGCGAGACCCATACAGATCGGGATACTCTGAACTTTATGTCAACCTTTTTCAGGGAGCTGAATAAAGGTATCGTGAGGACTGTTCTTAATGCACAACTTCAGAGGAGATTCTTCAAACATACCTTACGACTGCTTTGGAGAAGTTCCCTGACAATGAGGACCTCCTTGTGTGCTTGTTTTTCGTTCATGTACGTAAATGCGATTTCAGTGCTCAACAAGCAATCGCTCGCAAGCTGCACCAACATAATCCTAAGGACCGAGGATTCCGATTTTGGATGGCCCTAAGTACAGTGCTGCAGGGTGAAAAGGATGCAGTTTTGGCCAAGCGCATGTTTCTTCCACTAGCTGAACGCATTTTAGAGAAGGCTTTGAGTGAGGGATACTTTCGTTCACATAAGGACCTTACTTTTTACATCTCAATACTTAAAAGAACGGGCAAATATTCCAAGGCCCTGGATCTCTTAGCCGACAGAAGTTTTATGGGTAGGTTTGTTGCGTTTCCTTCCATTTTTTGGCCATTTCTGGTTTCTTGGTGTAATTCCTGCGTCTTTGTATAGCATTTCTAAATGGGTTGACTTATTTCTTCTAGAAAAAATTAACGAGCAAGATTATCAGCATGACTATTCAGATTACCTTCTGGAACTGAACGCTGAACTTGGGAATTGGTCTGAAATGTTGCGAATTGCGACGGGTATGTTGGAAAAGGATTCCGACAATTGGTCTGCCTGGAGAACATTATTGTTACACGGATTTCGCGATGAAGAAAGGTAATTTTTCGTCAGATTTTTTGTTTATGAGTTTTCAGTACTGCCTTTGTGTCTATCTCTAGCCTTGGATTGAAGTGCCGCTTTGATATTTTAGATCGGATTTGACGCAATCGTAATTTTCTTGATTTTTTTATCGACTTTGCGTTTTCAGGACGAACGTTTTGCTTTCACTAATAGACCGGTTTGTAAAGCAATCGCCAAATTGTCGTGGTCCCTATCTTGCCTTGATCGATTTTTCCGCAAATCTCATCAAACGTGGAATTCAGCATCCTAATGCGGAGGAGTCTTTTTGCGTTAACCTCGCAAATGAATATTTTGCTAAGCATGGTCGGAAACCGATAGGCTCCTTGGATTTGTCCTACGTTTTACCACTTCTAATCAAATCCGAAGAAAGCCGTCTCAGTGTAAGGTTCCTCTTTTACCGATATCCATCTTGTTCCGTTAGGTTATTGTTATTGTTATGGCAATTGTCGACTTGTAGCTTACTCTCTTCATCGCCTACAACCTTATTTTCAATGCAACATAGTATTGCTTTTTTAAGGTAATCTTCGACTAGTATTAATATTATACTTTTATCAGTTCATAGGGTCCCTTTTAGAAGGAATTCGCGACAAATATATATCGTCAGTGAGTTATACTCTTAACGATTATTCCTTATTTCATTGAGAATACCTTTCTTTTTCTCCCTAAGTTACTTCGCTTTATTACTAAGTTGATATTCATTATCATATTCATGAATGTATAATGAGCATTATAAGATGAATCTAGAAGGATTGAGTATCCTTAATATCTTTTTTGCATCGGCACCATATTAGTATCTGTGATCACGCACTTGGTATCTTGTATGTTGCACTTCACAGCTAGCTGATTTTGTAAGGTGAGTTAGTCAGTCGGCCTATAAGAGCTACACTGACTTCACTTATTCTGATATTGTTATACCCTGAAAATCCAAATCTACTACGCATTTGTGCAACTTATTTAATACAGCAATACAACTGTCCTTTTATTTGGAGCATTATTCTCCAGTACCTCCACTTCGATCACCTACAACTACTCACTACATTAGTTTTTGATTTATCATACGATTTCGTGGATCAGGGCTATCTTTTTGATTTTTTTAGCCCCTTAATGATGACGAACGTGTTCACTGTGAAGTGTGTGCTTATCGTCTGGCACGAACCAACGGTTTGCCTCTCAACCTAACGGACCTTATCTCGGCCTACCAAATGCATACCAAAAAAACTCAGACACCAAGGCGAAGTGATTCTAAGGAGATAGCACCTGCTGACAATCTTCTTCAGCTTGCAATTTCCGAGCTGCTGGATCCTGTGGGTGGGCCATGCCGTTGCGAAAGTTCTCTTGGAAGACTTCTACTTGCTGTCTATTGGCTAGCAGAAATAGGGCTGAATTATTCTCCATCGAACCACTTTATGCGCCTTCAATTGTCTTCTATCCTTTCACCAGGTGGTGGCCTTGCTTGTACAGGTCGCCAGTTAAAGGAGCTGACGCTTCTTAATTTGAAGGAGGCCCTCAATATTTCCATTGGGTTTGTTTGCGATGGCGTTACTTTCTAATATGAATGTGTCCATTGTTCTGAATGCATACTGTACCACTTTGACACTTAGCAGAATCCGGGATTATTAAAAAATCGCTAATTGTAAACTAATAGTAATTCACCTACTTAAAACCAAGGACAACAAATGACTAAACTTTTGCTTACCGTAACAATTTGTGGATCATTTAATATTTGCTAGTGATTACCGTATTTTAACCGCCCTGATTTTTTTGCTTTAGCTACGCTGCAATGGCTCCTGGGCCTATCTTGACTATCTTCGGCAACCAACATCCATCTACTGCCCTTCCGGATCAATTGAATGTGAATTTACTCAAATTTTACCAGACTATGGTCACTAAGATTCGGTCCATTCAGCGTGAAACAGAGAATTGGCTCGTGTGTGCTTACCGACGTCAGGCTTTCAGTCGTATCCATGAGTATACCCAATTCCTTCATAAATTGGGGCATTCGGGCTCACTGCTACTTGCTCAAACTGAACTCATCTATCACAAGGTTCTTGTCACCCCTGATAGGTATAGTTTCTAGCCAAAATTGGCTTAGTAACGACAATTACTTTAATTTAGAATTATATTTTCCGCATTTCTACACCTATATTTAAGTGTCGTATCAGAATTTTGATCTGCACGGAATAGGACTTTCTATGGTTTCAATTGACGCTCTGATTTCACCAATCTAAATGTATGCAGTTTTGGTCTTTAAGTATTTCTCGCCGTCTAAACTATTGTCAAGAGTTGGAGCGTGTTCGTTGAGTGAGACCGAACTTGTACTAAATGATACGAAGTCATTTCCGTGGATCAAATTTTTTCTCGCCTTTCCAGCTTCGATGACGCACTCGAGCAAGTGGGCAACTTCAACAGTGAAGTGGCATCTGGTGAGTATTAGCACTGAACAGTTAGTGGCACCGTGTTAAAATTGTAAGTTATTTTAACTCTAACCAAAGCAAGCATTTTGTTGATGCCGCCTGACTACAGTTACAGTTACATTCTTTAATCTTAGGCCTATTTCCGAAGATGCTTCATCCGCATTGAGTATTTGAACTAGGCCAAATGCAGCGGTCTTAATGAGATTGTAAGAATTAGCACAAGTTTCATTGCTCATCGTCGAATGGTCGGCGGGAATTGTTGTCGATAGTGTGTTTGCTATCCGAATCAAAGTAAAAATTATCATAGAACACGTACCTTACAACTTGAGCCTGGAAAAATTGAAGTTTTATCAAACTCATTTATAGTGAAGGAAGCACTTCTCAATGCCTGCGATAATCGGGACTTCTCTGTTGTTCCAGAATTCTCTCAGTAAGCTGCCTCTTGCACTTCTTGGTCATCAATACATTAATCACTCTGGCGCTATTCTTACATTTTAGTCGAAAGCCAGATCTTGAAAACCGAAAGCGAAGTTTTGATCATTTGGCAAGTGCAATTTTGAATTTAAACCCAGATCAACAGCTTGTTTAATTCTCATTGAATCGTAACTAAGTGATTTTATGTTTCTGAGTTTGATTGATCGGGTCATGCTCAGAGATTTGCAAAAAACCTTCACAATAGCACTTTGATTCTGCAGGTCATAGTTTGTTCTCATTTAGTGTGCTTGGCTGTACCTTCGGTTGGGTTTAATCAATCTTTTCGGAGTCTGTTCGAAGTTAGTCATGAAAGCGGTTCCATGCATCGACCAAATCGGTACTGGTGAACTCAGCGAGGACTCGCGAAAAGATCTAAAGGATCTAGTGCAGATGATCGAGGATCAAACGAATAATTTAATGTCGCGAATGAAGGTCATGGAAGTTGTCACTGCATTCGATTGCACCAAATTTGAGGTGTGTCTTCCACCCCATTTGATTGATCTGATTTAATATAGTTCGTTTCCTCGTTCTCACTGTTTTTACTAGCTCTTTAATGATGTGACTCTGTATTTAAAGGCGGGATGAGGTCATTGCTTGCTGTTCAGCTTACTTCGCTTTATTGTTCAGGAAGTAGTTTAACAACATTTGTCGTTCGTTTTAGTATACTAATCTTCTTCTTACACCAGAGGCAATTTTAATATCACCTCCTCCTCTGCCTAAAACGAACATGACATCTTTCTACGTACACGGCCCCTTCACGCAAACCCTAATAGCTGGAATTGATCTACTCAAGTATTTAACGGGACTTTTGGACAGTACCTCAGGTAATTACTAACTGTACTACTCACAGTTTGTGGATGAAACGAACTAATCTCCTCTTTCTACCTTTTTAAGATGAACCGCTAGATATGGAAAAGTGTGCATTCTCGCGGCGCTTCAGCGAACCACTTTTGCAATTCATTGGTGAATCTTCCGGTATCCCTTCTCTTCCTCCACCTCCTAAAACTGACTCCTCTCTTGTTGGGCTTCTGAATCCGAGTTCTGTTCTCGTTGGCTTTGGAGTCGCTATGGAGACTCTTTCGATTGCCATTCTATTTGTTACGGCAGCTGTTGCTCTGTTGCGACCTCGAAGGTTTGCACCTTGCAAAACCCCTTCTTGTGTACAACATTTCTACTTTTAAGCCAGAAGTACACATTTTCAGATTGGTGCACCAGCCATTCCATAACAGGTCGAAGAAGAACAAGAAGAAGCAGCAACTCAAGGCGGGCATAGAAACGGTTGCTGCTTCACCATCAGCAATTCAACTTGACCAAGTGGCTGGGTTGATTCACTCCGTGGTCATTCCGCAACTTCGGCATGTGGCTAATAGTTTGCAGAAATTGGCAGCTGATTGGGCTACGTGGATCACCAACATGGCACCTAGAGCGTTCGCTGCCACGGCCACGAAAGCTGCTCAAACTGTTCTACCGAAAATACCTGAGGAAGACAAGGTCTTTGATGTTGGCACAATGTTAACACTAACTTTGTATATGGTATTTGCAACACTTTTAATTTGCTTTTCAACAAATGGAGGCGGTGACTTGCCATACTTGTTTTTAAACAGGCATTTAATTTGTTACTCTACCTTCAAGTTTTAAACAGCAATAGAATTTGAAATGCTTTTACATTTGCACTGATTGAAATGGTCAGACATTAGTATCTCTACCTAGCACCATTCTCCATTGGTCTCAAATGATCACTTGAATATTGAACTCCTTTTCTCAATGTCTGCGTAATTAATTCACTCCTTAAGCCAGCCATGCTAAAACAGATCTGAATTAAAATCACATGACGTTGATAGGTATGAAATGGCTCCCTATAAGGACTGAAATAACTTGTTTCTGGCGTGGTAGCAGAAGTCCTTATTTGAAAGGCGAAGTAGCTTTCATTAGGGCCGTTAGTATCATGAGTTAAAATGAGTATCCGTGATTGTGAATCAGGCGCCTGCTGTGGAGCTATTCTTATATACTTTTTTCATTTCTGCAGTTTTACCCATGGTACCCCAAAAGTGAAGAGACGTGTCCATCGATCTACATAGAAATGGCAGATGATTTGGCCTGTGGCTTTAAACAACTCTTTGAGAGGTGTGAACGTAAGGTATCAGTGCTCGATGGTGCCCTTAATGAAGTTGGCTGTTTCACAACCACGTTTGAAGACTAACAATGCTTTTTGCGGATTTTGGAGGTCTCATTGGGCCGCTCTTTGAATCCACTCCGCTCGGTTTTAGCCTTTATTACCAAATGCGCGTCTACATTTGGCACTTGCTAGTCTTTTCTTCAACGCAGTCTTCGAATGCAAAAATAAAATGAACTGGTCGATTTTCATATTGAGTTTTGGTGTGTATGTATGTATGTGTGCATGTATGCATGTTAGTCTTACCTCATTGAGTATAATCGTTTTGAGTTACTGAATTTTGTTTCTTATTTGTTATAAGTTGCACTACTTGATAGATTATACACCGTGTATTCTAGTTCTACTTGATCTAATTGGTGATTTTCGTGCATTACGATTCGAAATCGATCTAATTGAGTCTATCAGATCGTAGTCTTTCAAATGGCATTTCAACAAACTTAATTCTGTTTTAGCATATACTTGTTCAATAGGATATAAACGGCAATAAATGGATGGCGGCGGTGTTACATCCTCTTCCGCCGATAAATCCGCCACAGGACAGCGTCGAGCGAGGCAGGAGGGTTCTAATGACTCAGATCCATCGGGATCTCAACCCCCACCACAATCATCTTCATCAAGTGACAACACTAACGGCAGTTTCGAGTGCAATATCTGCCTAGATCAAGCTCAGGACGCCGTCGTAAGTCGTTGTGGTCACCTCTTCTGTTGGCCCTGCCTTCATCAGTGGTTGGAGGTGAAAAAGTCTAGACCTGTGTGTCCCGTTTGCAAGGCTGCCGTCAGTCGCGACTCGGTAAGAAAGCATTTATATTGCTAGGTAAATAGCTTTGCACAGTTTTGAGTGCCTGTCTTAGCAACGAAGTTGGGACCAATGGCGGCACCGAGTTGGGAATACTTGTAATGGTTTCTTTTCAACTGCTTGTACACATTTTGATCGCTTTGAGATTCTTCTTCTGGTTCAGATCTCTCAAAGGCTTTAATAACTTAGGGTTAAATTTGGACTGTTTCTATTTCTGCATTTTAGGTAATTCCTCTTTATGGGAGGGGAGCTGACCATAAGCGGGATCCTCGTGATAAGGTTCCCCCGAGGCCACAAGGAGTGAGAACGGAGCCTGAATCCCAAAGAGTGAGTTCGAATCTTTAGTATTTTTCCACTCCTTGTTTGTGTGCAAGTTGTAACCGCCTTCCACTTGGTTTTAGGAATCGCCCTTTAGTGCGTTTAGTAACATCTTTGGGGGAAATGCCAGGGAAGAGGGTGAGGGTAGTGGAGGCAATTTACAGGTCTCCTTCGGTTTCGGTCCCTTCCCCTTCGGTCTCTTCGCGACTACATTCAATATCGGTGGTGGCGGTGGTGCAGGGAATGGAGATGGGCAGAACAATAACCAGGCCGAAGCTGAAGCTCTCTCAAAGCTCTTCCTTGGAATTGCAATATTCTTTATTATCTGGCTGCTGATAGCATGATCTAGTTCGATGAATTGAGACACCGAGGTCTTTCTCTGCGCGAATCCTCCACCAGTTACCTTTAGTTCATGCTCTATCTTCGCTTTACACAGACATCCGTACCCACATACACGCATGCATGACTTCCTATCCTTCCAAATATGTTATAAAATTTTTTATGTCGTGGGCAGTTCTCAAGGTTATGTGTATGTTTGCCAGCTTGCTTGACTATATGCGAATTTGTTTTGTGGGAGTGGACGCTTTCCCTGGTTACACCATCGCCTATATCTTTACTATGCATATAGCAAAGTCGATTGTTCATAGAATTTTTCCGATCTTATAAAGACATCTTTCTTTGCATTCATACGTTTGATACGACTCGCGGTGGGTTCAAAAACAACCCCATTACCAACATTTGTGTTAAATCACGGTTGCGTCGACGCGTTTTCATTTTTTAATACAAAATTCACATCCATGGGCGAAGCTCGTTTTTCATCTGTGAGCACGACTACAGCTCCTACTTTTATTTTCACTTCTACACTTTTTCTACTGGGTAGTTCGCATATCTCCCAAATTTTTAAATCCGAACACTATTGAACTGATTTGGATGAATATTTATTTTGTGCGTATCCTGGCTTCACCTTATCTCAGTATTGGTTATTGTGTTGTGCAATTTGCGTAATCCGCTGTCAACGGTCGTGTTCTTATTGCATGACTTATTTGCCATTCGTATTATCTTTGCTCTCTGAGGACTCTCCAAGGTTGCCATGATTTTGACCTAAAGCTAGCCTTTGGTACAGTCGATCGTTTTTGTACAACCATTGCGGTATTTTGTGTTTCGTGATGGGTAAGAATTTAGCACTTTTAATCATAGGCGTTTAGAGTTAGGCTATGCGTTTTTCATTCATCTGGTTTATCGGTACCAAAGCCTACCGTGATTGTGAACATGCGGTTCCAGCCTCTAAATTCACGCGCTTTGTGATGTTGAGAAAAAAGTGATTGAAGCACCGCATGCATTGCTTCAGGTTGTGATAGCAGAGATTTATGGCGGTTTACGTTGGCCATGTCAGTAAATGTGCCTACAAAAGCTCTTTAGGATAGGCTAAGTGGCCTGTGTACGTGTGGTTTTTTTACTTGCAGAACTTTGCTGCCTTGTGTCAAAAAATGTGATGCTTTGACATTGTAAAAGCAGTTATTGGGATTATACTTTGTTTTCTGATCGTCTCGTTTTGATCAAAGTACTCGAAGTGTTTGTGCTTTCGACAGAACTAAAGACGGTCCAGATCGATAATGGTTGTTGTTTCTAGTCTCACGTTAAATTATGAGCCTCCACCACCTTTCCTCCCTGACAAGTATTCAGTACATTTTTCAACCAGTATTTCATCTCGCATTGTGCGGTTATTAGTATGCCTCCCTATTTTCAAAATCATTATTTTGAACACGCGACAAGTTACTTCATTCACTTACCATGATGACGTAGTTCTTCGGTTTTCTTTGGTAAGAGCTGTAAATATCAAATCATGGGATGAAAATCACCGTATTTCAAATCACGATTGTTATGGTCGTAAAATTTTTCACAAATCTTTCAAGTTAGTTTTTCGACGCTGATCGGGCTTACTCACTCCACCCTTCTTTTATCCTTTTCATGAAATTGGTTATGAAAATTCGGTCGAATTTTGCATGATGTATAATTTTTGACACAGTGTTTTTCTGAGAATGCATTGGTACCTCCCTTATTACAAGTATTTTACTAACTTTTTTCGTTTCCATGCTTTGATCAACATAGACTAGTCGTCAACACTGAACCTTTCTTTGTATTGATCTTCGATTCGCAACATAGCAGCACTGACCGGAAGACGTCGTTTTTTTCACTTTTGTATTCTGATTGAAACTTACAAATAATTAATGAACGTTACCGAGGCATTAGTAAATGGAATCGTTTTTCACTTTATGCCCTTCACTTCATTTTTCATGCATTGGTTATTTTTAATCCAATCAATAATTGATGAAACGTAATCCTGCTATGAAGTTAGCTTGACAGTCTTTACTGTTCTTCATCCAGATGACAAGGCAGCACAATAATCTGAGCGAGTTACAATCGTTTGCCTGCTTGGTTTCATGCATCTTCAAACCCAAATCTGTAAGAGGATGGCACCGGTTATGCAGCCGAGCTAAGATGCTTTTAGAACACGATGGTGTTTCCCTTTTTATCGCTGGGGTTCCTGTCTGCATTTTTTCATAGTGGCGTTCTTTGTTTATGTCGTTATTGTGAGTCCTGGCTGGATACACTTGTCGCTCCTCGAATTTCGCTAAGTAGCAGGGTGGCACCTCTGTTTCATACTCTCTTTTTGTTAAATCTAGGCTATCGGCCCCCTGCTGCTGCCAAAATTAGTAAATAGTTTTGGCTTTACTAGAACCATTGGCGGTGTGTGCCTTGCCTATTATGCTAACCTGGATATGCGTTTGCTCCAAACACCGGCTCTCCTGTACCGTTGCTGTAGATAACACGTTTAAGTCTACGAATTTTGTAAATGCTTAAATGCGGGAAAGAGCGTTGACGTACCAAAACAAAGAAGCATTGTTAAGTTGATGAATCGGACGAAATCATACCATAGAGGGCGCCTCTAGATCCTTTACCTTAATAGAATAGGGAGAAATAAACAATGCTATGTAGTTTTGCGAATCTTGAGTGGTTATGGAATTTTAAGTGCTCTCCGCCTTAAATATGAAAATACGTTAGTCGAAGTAGCATTTGCTTGGCACTGCACATTTATTAAAATATGTACGATTGTAAGAAGCATTATTTTGACAAAACAATTACGTTGTCACAAGCGCAAGGTTGAAAGTAATTTATTCTACTTTAGACTAATGGTTCTTTTTCTTGTCGCCTGACTACTAAGCTTTTCTTTGACGTCTCTAGAAGGTAACTACCTTTGTGTATGTTTTGGACGTTTGATGCTTCTCAACATCTTGTGTTATGAACATTTATGTCTATTCAATGTACCGAACTTCACCTGATTTAATGGCTACCCATATTGTTACGGGTTTCTATTATCTTCCACCCGAAAACTATCCCCCTTGTAGTTGTATTTAATCTTGTAGATACAGCGAACTCAAAAAAGTGCGGAATGAATGCTTTGGGCGTCCTTTCCTCACCCTGGTTAAATATTATCACTTTTTCTAAGTTGTTTTTTTTTTGCATTACGACGACAGGCTAGAAAAAGCGCTAAATCTGCTAAATCATGGCGATCCGGGGTATAATATTTGTAAAATGCCAATGTTCATATCTTGAAGAATAAGGTGTATTTTGCCTCTCCAGTTCTGTGATGGTTCGGATAAAGTATCGCTACCTCATATCGATAGTGTCAGTGGGGGCTCCATTCGATGGCAGCGCCTCGCGCAGCGTCACCCATCGTCCCGCCTACCCTGGATGCCACACTCTCTCCTCTTCCACATCCGTCATCTCCTCTCCTGACGTCGACACGATGATCTACAGGGCCATACGGCGTTCCGTGCAGACGGCTCACGGCACCTTTGGTGTCGGTCGCTTAATGACACGATTTCGCATCATCTACTGGAATACATCTTCAGGCCTCCTCATCATCAGGGTTCTTCGTGGCCTTCCGACCGAGCAGTTGACTTCTGCTCTCTCTCTCATCACCTCGGTATACGACGGTAGGTGAACTTCCAAAGGCACACCCTTGGCTTTTACCGTCATTCATGGATGTCTTCCACTTTCTCTGGTTCATATAGAGATTTATCAATTGCTATTGATATGCCTCACTAATCTGTGTTTAGTCAGGTCTATTAAATGGTCATCAAATGATTAACTTGATTATGTTGCTGTTGTATTTTAACTCATGCCTCTTACATTCGCTTTAAATTATTTTTAAAACACATCAACTTCAAACAGAAAATATCTGTGGAGTTGTCTCTATGCATTGATTTCTTGTACTCCGGAAATCTGGCTACATTACTTGGGTTAGTTTGAGCAACAATTTCATTTCAGGTCCATACTTCTCTAACTATATTCTAATGCACTTTTTTTCCTTCACCAGTTCTTATTGCTTTTAAGTAACGCCCTTCTCTGGTTGCATCCCAATTTGTATTTTGTATGGATGTTTAGCAAATGCAACATTGCTAGTACAGTTTCTGTTGCCATACTAAAATGTTGAGATGGTTAAATTTTTTCACTCACACTGTTTGTTTGTTTGTTTGTGTTCTGAGAAGGGTTTAAATCAAAAACAGTGCTCTCAATTTTTTTTCTTTGATCAACTGTCCCTTATTTGCGTAACCTTAAATCGGCACTTATGAATTCTTGATAAGTTATTCTTTCACTGACCAGGATCAGTTGAGCGGCCGGCCGTGATTGACGTAGTTCATCGAAGCGGCACAGTTCGCTGTTGTCAGAAGTTCATTGGTGAATACTACAAGGTCCAGCTGTCGGGCTCTATTTGGGGCGTGCGGGAGACAGCCATTGCTCGGGCTGCCGCAAATCGACTGATCGAGGCAAAACCTCCAGATTTGACCTGACTCAAAGTGATCCTCTCATATTTTTATAAAAATGTTTTTAGTAAAGCACCAGTCAATTCACCTTCAATCTACCTTTAAACTATCCCATTTGAATGTAAAGAGGGTGATTTTTACATGTACGGCAGAAGTTCATTCATTTGTGAATTCGAAGGTGAGCTAGCGATTCAAATGGAGAGTGCGGTAGTTTGCACGCAGAAATTTTCTTAATCACTGTATGCGTACTCGATGAGTACATGTTGGGCGGTCTTGGAGAAACAGATATGAGTCTATGGGATTAGGCTGAATCAACGTCATTTTATGAATACGTTTGCAGTCGCGGCAACGCCATTCACCATCTGCGCACTAATCTTCATGCCATGCGTCGAGGGGGCTTGTCAACCATGCGTATCGACTTGACAAATTTGTTTACCCATAATCCGGTGCTCGTATGGCTTATCGTGGCACTACACCATATAAGCTGTGGAATCGTCAAGCTCTACGATCAAAGATATCTCGAATCAAATGTGCTGTTTCCTCGGTGCATGGTAAGTTTGCACAATATTTGCCAATATTAAGGATTGTCTTGGCATGGCAGACTGTGGTTGAAAATGAAAACGGTCGAAAAATGCATCTATTTCTTTTTCAACTGACAAGCGGCCCCAGTTTACATTAATGGATAGAAGGAAATACCTATCAATCGTACTAAACTTTCATTTTGGGTTGACAAGTAGCAGCAATAATCCATGTGCGGTCTAATTAAACTCAGGTTGAGACTGTCAGATTCGTTCATTTGATTATGGAAGGGTTAAGGTATGAAACTTCAGGTTTATTTTCTGCCAATCTTCGCAGTTTTGAAGACAAGTGAGATGGGTTTAGGGAGAATACGAGGTTAAGAGTAAGGGATACACTCAACCAAACACTATTTGGCAAAAGAACGTAAGGAAAGCCATAGTAAAGGGCAACAAGTCCTCAGACGGTTCATTATACAATGTACACATACATTAAGGACAAGATGTTATTCAGGGAAGGAGACGGCCTTTAGAGAAAATGTAAAATTGCAGATGCGCGTGAGTGCGTGCAGAGACGCGGCTAGGCGAAATTCAACCAACAAAAATGAAAGACAAACTCACTTCGGGAATATAAAGACTTTTAAGGGTAAAAATGTTTGTTACAGGTAGGTGGAGATAAAAATTAACAGAGAAGGGACAGAGGGAGGGAAGTATTGAGCATGGTAGCGTGGGAGTAAAAATATGTATATTTATAGATGTGTACAGGGACTGCGCGAGTAGAGCATTGCCATCACCAACAGTACATCATCAGCATCACAGATAGAAAAAAAACTGCTTTGAACAATCTCATACTACAATTGAGCAAGTTGAAAGATGCTAGAGGGTGTGAATGGAAGACTTGATTGCCCACTGATGGCGATGTTTTCTTCCTAGGTTGCCGTAACGACCTCACCCGTAGGTCTTGACGCCATGGCGATAATGTCGCGTGGAGAGGCAAGACCTCTCTCACCATCCTGGCATCCTTGCTGAGAGCCGTGAAAGCCATCATGGAGAACTTCGGCGTCTTCCTCCTCTTCCTCGTCGTCATTGTAGCCACTCCAGCTCCCACCCCACAAACCAGAGGCGCCAAAGAGCCATGGGGAGAGATCAGGCTGCGCAATAGCTGCACTCGGTGGAGGTGCGAATTGCGAGACGTATTCAAGAACACTAGGTGCCTCAGCCAGACCCTTGAGGTAGGGGATGAGATCCAGCAATGCCGTGTCTTTCGGATCATCGAACCATGTGACAATTTGTAGCTGTGAAAAGCAGAACACATTTCTACTTCGAGTTCAACTTTCTGACGCATCAACTAAGTAAAAACGTGATGTAAACACACCAAATTAAGGCGAATTAGCTACCTCCGTGCCAATTAGAGGTGTCGTCGATATTAGAGAGGCGCCAGTGGTCATCAAAGATCATGCATTTTAACTGCGGAACGCCTGTGGGTAATTGCGCACACGTCAGCATACACAACGTACACGTACCGCAGTGGGAGGTGAGGAGCTGATGGTTGGATTTAATTGCTTGCTACTTTTATTAATTAGAAGCAGCAGAATTGCAAACATGTGAACGCTGGGGACAACAACAACGCCAGATGCAACAAATGTCGTATATGAGTCTCGGAGACGCCGAATCGCCATAGCTGATGAACCTACTGAGGAGACGTAACGCATTTGTTTGTTCGCCTACTGTTTGGTGTAAGGGTGACGTGATTTAGCGTTGCACCTTCGCAGAATAGGCTGGCATCTAGGCTATTCCAGCAGCTTAAACCCATTTCTATGCACTGAACATGTATATTCTGTCCAAGTAGTCTTCTTTCACCTTCAGCAAAGCCTCAACGCACCACAGACGGTGATTCGATATGACAAATTACGTCAAAATGTCTATTTTACCTGGTCTTGGATAGCACTTTAATAAACGTTGTAAATCAAAAGCATGTCAGCTAACATCTCATCGATTCAGACAAGTTAATAAGTCCTATACCGAAATACTCATAACCGTGGCAACGGAAATTGCATAAGATTGCAAAGGCCGCAAGCATACCGCATTTTGTCGATGAAAGTAGAAGGAGATGGGAGAGTTGTCTATAATACAAATTTGTTCGATGTCCCGACCCAGGACGTCGAGGTGTTTAATGTAGTTGCTTTTTAAGCATACGCATGACTCCCGGAAAAGTCGATGTTTGAAATGGCCCGATGGGTCAATACGATCGCAAACGGGGTCCGCATACTGAAAGATCGAAAAGTAAGCCACCTAATTCCACAATCTAGCTGCTAAACCCGTTTGAATAATTACACTACAGTGTGGTGAGTATACGTGCAATGGTATATTAGAAGTCTACGGGTAAATTGCATGAAGTAGTCCTCATAACAACACACATGTCCCTCGGCAAATCATGCAAGAGCTAAACAAAGAAGTTGGAAAATGTTCGGTAAGTTCATTTGTCGGATAAAAGAGCATATGAACAGCAGGTAATCAGAGGTAGGCGTTCTGATGAGTCTAACTATTTCACTAGTGGAAGCATTGATGATTAGTGTAGCACTGACGGAGGGGAATGAATTTGGAATCTGAGTAACAGAAAGTAACTTTCCCCAATCACTCCTACAATTCTGCAACTATAATCAAATAACGAAACAGTAATGGCTTTCAGTCACCCATTGTGCAGCATACTCTGATGCATCAGGAAACAAGTGTTTGAGGTCACTACTTGCTGTTTTACCACAGGTCACAAAGAGTAGCTAAATGTAATAACGTAATGCAAGTGTAATATTGCTGTAGTGAACAAATATTTTTTGTGGAAAATATGGAAACATTTTACCTTGCTGAGGCTTGCCGTAAACATAACCATCTCAAACAGAGGACCAATTGTCTCGATGAAGGTCTCCAAATGTGGCCGCTTGCAAACCGACACCTAGAGAGCCAAATAAACTTGACGACTTGGTTATATAAGCTTGTCATTTCCAGAGTGGTAAAAATAGAAAATTATGAGCCGATACCAGATTGGGTTGCCATTACGTTCTAAAACCATTATTGCAGTTTAAAATCTTTCATACCCAGAAATGCAATGGACTGGTAAACTTCACCAATGCAGTGTTTATCACAGAACGTTCATGTACTATCCTAATTAGGTTAGTATTGACACTTATTAAAAAAAAACAATGCTTTTACCTAAAAATTTCAAATCTGAAAGCACTATAGAATGAAATAGACTAACTATCATCAGCAAAGTACAAAAGCAGTATTGGTGAATGTGTCACCTTAAACCCATCAATTTGAATTACGCACCAGCGAGGAATGTATACAGAAGGTTGGAATAGTAAAGCTTGGCAAACGCTATGTCCAAAAGCAATTGAATACACCAACTAGATACTAACATGTATTACCACGCGATTTTAGTAGAGAGCGCGAGTCGTAAAGCAAGCAGACAAGCAAACAAGCATACAAACACATTCAAGTTACGCATCAGAGTTGCTTGAGCTCCCTGTGCCTGCTCTAAAGCAAAAAGTCAACTGAACAGGGGTTGTAATCATTTGTACTCTCCAGAAGGAGCAAATTAAATTCGAAAATGATAATAACTATCAACATGGGTTGTGTCGATAACAGAAACGTAGTGGATCTTTGCACTGCCAATGGCATTTATTAGGCGATGATGTACTAAGGGAAACATTTGGAAGCTGATAAATGCACCGAAACAACTAAACCCACCTCGTGCTGAACATTCTCAACTTCTACTGTCACGGTGAAGTCAGCATTTTCCACAGGCTAAAAAGAGGATTATTCAAAAGATGTTTTAGTAGAGTAGGAAGTCTTGAAAAGTTTAATCCACCCAGACACTCTAGGATGATAGTTGGTTGCAGAGTGGGGACAAACTTAGCCTAAGCAGGCTGAAAGTCCTACATAAAAAGACGGAAGTCGTAATATTTGATAATTTTCCACTTTATCGACCACCAGTACATGAGTAACATGAGTAAATTGAAAAATCTGATGAGATTAAACATTGACTTTGACTGAGGAACAAGTCAGCGGATAGACTACATTCTGCTCATAAGTTATCCAACACCAGGGCGGAATAAGTCACATCGAAACGAGCACACGGGCGAAAATAACAAAATCCGATCGTAGTTGAAAAAGAAAGGTAGAGAGCTTTAGAAGCCTATGCGAAAAGCATAAAATTGGTAAAATTACTCCGAGGCGCATGAGAAAAAGGTCCTCAAGTGAAGCGGCCCTATTGACAGAGTCTGGAGCATTGGAAACATTCAAATGTCATAAAAATTGTACAATTGAGGCGAACGATGAACATGCACTACTCACACAAGTCTAGTGGCAGTGGAGATAACCCACCGAAACAATCGGCACATCTTCATAAAAGCTCCAAACTCAATATCAGTCCATGAGTTGTTCCTAATATCGCCTGGTCAAAAATGAGCTCTTTTATCGTTGATAAATTAAGAGTTTGTTTTATGTATGAAGACCACAAAGCATAAAGCAGCCATTAAGTTGCACGGAGCGAAAAATCCACTTCAAGTGCAATGGGGGAGGGAAGGTAAGAGAGCAAGAGCTCACCTTGAAAGAGCTGTGCACCAGTGTCTCGTCAAGATCAAGAACAAGACACTTCTTCCCTATGCAGTCAGGCGATGGTTGTCCTAGCAAATTCTCACCAGGATTCGCCTAAAAGGGATGAGCCTCTGTCAGATATTCTTCTTCCAAGCAAGTCATTTGAAATGACAGGACGCATACTAACTTTAGAGAACGTGACATCATACTCTCATTGTAGAGCGAAATTAGAAGCAGCAAGCTGAATTTGCGTAGACAAGTTGCAGAAGACAAAATTCTTGAGTCTTCAAGTACTACTTTCATCATGATGAGCGGACAACGAAAACAGTTAGGAACCGACGCGAAATCCGCTAAGTGGCGCGAGGGTTCAAAAACCACCAAGAAAAGGAAGATCACTTGATGTCATCGACAAGATACGATACGACGTTTTAAAAGCGAACATTTTCATGTCGGAAGATAACTAAAACCTATCACTGTGAGGTGGATTACGGAGGAAATGCCTGATCAATGACATCTACTTGGTCCTCTCCAGATTCCATACGCAATCAGAGTGGTATTTAAGGAGGTAAGACTACAAGTAGATCCAATTACTGCTTTTCCTGCCGTTTTCACACGAAACTAATCTCGCAGAATTCGTGAGGGCGTGACGCTTTCACCAAGCGTGCCAAGCATGCCAAGCAGCCATTGGTAGTCGCAAACGGGTGTGCAGGCACACAAACTCAAGTCCACCAACCGTATGATTGGAATGCATCTCAAACACAACAAACGCGCAAACGCGTCCATCGATCAAGCTAGTTGCCAGAACCATAACCTACGGAGCTAAGGGGCAGGATCCTATGACAGACTCACGTAAACGTGCATATGCTTGCAATTCATAATTCCAATCAACAAATTAAGTCATTGAGCCTTCCCGATGTGCAGTTCCTCAAAGCGAGTAGCCTAGTCATTGACAATTTCAAAACTCCCGACGAACAAAGACATGCAGCATTAAGATAGCAGAGCTGTCCCATCGGTCTGATATTCAAACACAATGCTGCCGTAATACTACCATCACATATGATAGTGTTTGGGATACCATTTGTGGAAGGACGTATTAAATTTGCATAAAGTATCTATGGTACGAAAATTATTGGTAGAGGGATGCAATGCGCGTACAAAAACCATATATTCAAGGAGTAATTAATGTAGGCTACAATTTAAGAAAACGAGCTATAATGAATGTTCTTCGCTCACAAGCATAACTCACAAACTTCATGAAGTCCGAATTTTAAAGGCGAAATAGTAAAGAAAACGGCACGTTATTAATATGCGATGACGTTGACCATAAGACATTTGTGAATAAATAAAATACTCATAAATAACCCCTTCTTTCGCCGTGAGTAGGTTGGTGATATTCATGGGTTAGGAAATAGTGAGTTCGCATTCCGGTCCTCAAGAAAAGCAGTCCTAAAATTACCCTTAAGAGGGAATTGTAAATGATTGATAGGTATTTTGAAAACAAAAGCAACCAGTGACCACGTAGTGTGCCATACTGAAGGCTTTTCAGTGTCAACAATGCTAGCAGAAACACACAGGGTACATCAAATTGAATATCTATGACCATGCACAAGGCAGTAATGCCCTCCTCAATGGACAGATGCAGTTATGACTTTATACATTTAATCTCCACAACTAAAACGCAAAAATCCAGTTGGAACTCAAAAAGCCAAAAAATCCCTTTGGTTGGTAGAAGTCGACCTATGAAGGAATTAGAAGCATCCTGCACAAAAATTGTAAAAAAGAACGGAAATCAGAATATGTAATAAGGAGATTGTACAAAATAATGACATGGATCAAGAAAGCAGACCATTATTTACATTCTTTGGACAAAAAAATACTTCAAGATCTTTCGTAGTGTGAGCTGATATACGTTTTTTTTTTTCGAAAATAGACTGATTTATAAAAGTATATATCCATGAATGATAGATGAAAAATGCGCTAGTGTATGATTATGCTAATCACATGGCATCCTATAGTGATGGTTACGATAAACTCATAAGAATGTTAACCTGTTGGTGTTCTGCAATCGCGCATACAAAGTGGAGAAATCAATGGTGATTCCCATACCCGAAATATTTTCGAATTACGGCGATTCAGAAGATTATGAACCAAGACATAACGGTTAATTACTAACGGCTCAAACTAAGATGCAAGGGGTTTCGAAGAGCCACATGCAAATGAATGAGGGTGAATGACGCAACAAAGCGTAGAGGCGAATGTTAACTGAGAGCGCAGCTTAAATAAGCAGCAAATTACTAGTAGGGGAGGGAAAGTGTGTGTGACATTGGAGAGGAAAATAGATATCTTGAATACAAGTGGTTCAGTGAGAAAAACGAGGCTGCCTGACTAGGCGTGCAATGCTCTTGCTTCCGTGTCCAAAAAAGAACACGGTTAAGTGGAAGCGCGCCCACAACTGGCTGGCCAGTCAACCAACCAAGCAACGCATCAGACCACCAAAAAGCTGATCGAAGTTTAAAACAATGTACGGACAACCAAAAATCCGTGCGCGAAAGTCGCTAAACTCCCAATATCAATGAAAATACACTTACTGCAAGGGATGATAAAGGGAAAACGTTTCGTGCACAATAACCGAGTCACACAAAACCAACTGCATAACTATGTTGGTCGTCCAAGTGATAACAGCTGAGTGAACTACTTCCTTTCGATAAATTGGTTGCGCCACACTTACTGAAGACAGTGTTAAGCAAATGCCATAATGACGGATATCGCTGGCTTCGTGATATTTAACAAAAGATGATAAATTCGAATCAGTCTTGGTTTAGTAAAAGTGACGGTCTAAGATCATAAGAAAATGAACGGAAAAGGGAGGAAAAATACTACTTCAAAATTAGATCGACGGCTCACGCTTGCGTGAGCAACTGGGAATGCGGAGGGAGGGTGGTAGAAGTCTAAGGGCACTGAGTCACCTAAGTGCCATGGCCAATAGACAGAACCGACCTGACCTGAACAAGCCTCCACGTAATTACGCCATTTTGGAGAAAGGCTCCGAAATGCACATTTGGCAAAGTTATATTCAGGCACTCGTCTTAATAAAAAATTGATGGAAGGCACAACAAATACATTCAGAAATGCAAATATGCATTCGGTGAGGTAGGAAGGCTTGGAGAATTACGTACGACATACTCGAAGGCTAATAAAAGGAGCACGCAAGAGCCAATGGAATGCCTTACTGTACAAGAGATGGGAAACCACAAAGTAGATACCATCAACTAACCTTCCCAGTACACAACAAGTTCAGATTCCTCTCACTTCGCATACCCCTCCTTTCGCTATGCGTTCTGTTCAAATGAACTTGACAGTAGTCAAAATATTAGGATCATGATTCACCCTGACAACTGTTGCATAAAGATATATTCAAGTTGTGCATGTCACGAACGCAGACTGGATGAAAGAATATTCAATTTAGAAGAGGACACATGCACCTTTGCACACACCTCCACATGCGAGAAAATACAGTCAGCATATTGATTCACCCAATCTAAAGGAAATGGGATCTCCGTGTCCACGAAGAAAGGGATATAGTAGTATGAGTTTAAAAAAAGTGTAGTTGTTTAAAATAGGGTAGTATAAAAACACCTCAAACACACAGGTAACGTAACTGTCTGAGGACATAGGAGAAGTGGGACGTACATAATCGTTAAACCCAAGCGTAAAACCTTGAGGTAATTTAGGTTAGTTTCATCAGTGATTTCAGTGATCTTTATGCATCGAGGGTTTTTGGCACAGTGAGATATCTGGTTATTTTAAATAGGAACACGTAGTTGGACAGCGTGAAGTGTCGGTTCCATTTTGAGGGAGTTTAAAGCACAAAAAATCAGAAGGAAACAACAGAATTTGTAACGGGAATAATTTCACCTGATCAACGGGTTCCAGATCAGAGTCCTCACTACGAAGACTATCTTGGGAGTGAACCGACTCGGACATACGGTCATCCAAGTTCACGTGGTAACCCGCCACACCATTTTCTTCACAATGAGTGTGATCGGCCTCGGATGGCACTGAAACCGAGGCCTCGTGTCGGGTCACAAGGAGCGCGGGTGCGGGTGACTTAAGACGCTCGTCTGCTAGCTGGGGCGCCTTTTGCACTGAGCGCAGCTTAACCGCTGCCTTAGTAGATCCAGGGCTGAAGTTCTTTTGTCTCTTAAATAGGCCAGACCAGTTGGATGATTTGCTAAATTTTGTAGCAGAAAATTCGGGAAGAACTTCGAGATTCGAGTGAATGGACTCATCACGTCCCAAAATGGCTCTAAGAGGCGGACGATCCGAATGTTCAAGTACTTTGGCGCGAGAAGGGACGCAACAGAGGAAGCGCCTCCAACCATAAACGCCGCCTCGAACTACCGGCCGACTTGCCGTCTGTGAGGCCGGAAGAACACTCTCCGACCCTTCGGTACAAATCGAGATGGGAGATGGTGAAGCAGTTACCGGCTCTGAGTCTTTTTGAGGATCCAGTGAGATTCTTTTCAAGTGCACCTCTTGAAGGGCTTCAGAGGTGACGGCCGATTTTAATTCTGACTCATCTGGTTAGGTGAGGAAAAAAACATGCAGATGAAACCCGGCATTTCCGTCTTGCATCAACGAGACAAACCGAATCCAAGCTTGAGCAAGTCATGGGCTGTAAGCAGATCGCTGCTTGCTTATTTGAATGATGCAATAACTAATACGCACCATAGTGCACTTACAAAATTAATTCAACCAATGTATCAGCAAGCAAAACCTTACTAATAGAGCAAATCTTGACTGCAAAAAAACAAAAAGTTTTACGACATTACAAGAGTTACAATCAAGACAGGAACATACAAAGCAGAGAGATTCTCGAAAACGAAGGAATAACCAATAATTATCCCACTAGGGAATAAACGAAACCGGTCCAAACTTCAACATCAATTGATGCACTGCACAAAAGCCAAACGCACAAATTAAAACATTAGTTTGGCTTTCTTCCAAAGCTCAAATAAAAAGTACTAAACAACTAAAATGAATGATTAAAAGCAAACGCCCGTCGCACAATAGCAAGACCACCTCAAAATAATCCATAAGATATTTTAGAAATGCCTACGTAGAAAAGTAAAGCGAAAACAATACTAAAAGACCCCAGAAAAATATACAGATGACTCCATTCTTAATAATGAAACTAGGTAGCCAAATAACGAAGCTATAATACCACGAAGTTTATTCGAGTAAAACGGAACAATTTGCTAAAACATCCACGTACTAAACACTCGCTATGCATCTATAAAACAAAAATGCCCTTAGTTTACCAAATTACGAAGAAAAGCAGAATTGTTAAATACTTACAATGCCTGAATTTGGAATCAAATTCACTACGGGACCAGGCAACACTAGCATGCCTCGGTGGAGGCGAAGAATATTCAGCTATGTTCACTGAGTGCAGACTGACCTTCGCAGAAATAGCACGATTAACACAAAGGAACTCCTTAAGTTTCGCTGCATCGAAAGCAACTGGAGGGGGTGAAAGCACAAGCCTGTCACACTCTTCTGGCGACAAGGAGTCATGAGAACTGTGTTCAGTCTGGCTCATTTTAGTGCAAAGACACTAAAAAGCAACAATATTAGTAGTCATTAAAGCTCCAACACAGCTCAAACATAGAAGAATAAATATCGAAAAAAAGGCGACATCGCTAGATATGAATACCACAAAAAGGAGGGCAAAGTCCAACATTCCAAAAAAAATCATACTACTAAACGGGCTACCACGCGTCAGCAACAACTGCGGGAGTCTCCAAACACGAATCGAATTCAGTAAAGCTAACAAACTGAGCCTAGCCCAGTTTATTTAAGCTAGCCGGGTCAAAATACATAGGTTATTTGAAAAACTATAAAAAGGAGCAAATTTTTCAGAAAATATGTTCACTAAAGTAAATATATAACATAACATTTGGCATTAAGTCAATAAACATATAGATTTCATCTGCAAAAAATATAGCACATATGAACAAAAAAACCTGTGAAAAAACTTTCCCGTAAAAAGTGATACATTATAAACACAAAAATTCAAAAGATGCAAGGAATCATCAATTTTACAAAAGTTTAGAGAATTAAATCAGTCTCACTTTAAAAAAAGGTGAAAAAGGAAATGAGAAAACTTGTTCAATGTAACATGCATGGCTATGCATAAGTTGCTTAAATCATTAAAAAAGAAGTGAAATTTACATGTAAATACTAACGGATTGCTAAGACGATGCATTGAAAATATCTCAACAAATATATTTTGCACTAAATATTGCAGCAATTTACAAAAAAACAAGAAACGATAAGTAGCATTGGCAATAAAACGCAGAAAATTGCAACATAAAACA
>UYWX01020488.1:28034-38766 GCA_900622495.1 Hydatigera taeniaeformis | reverse complement strand
GAACGAAACTCCAGACCCAGTTGAAGCTGCCGAGAAGATGAGGTACGGTTCCTCGCTCTCGCTTTGTCTCTCGACTGGCGCACATGGCTCGTGGATGCTTTCTTGTAGTACCGAATATGTTGTGATGACTGGAGCAGGAGGTGTACCAAAGGGGAGCGCCGAGGACGTCGCTAAGAAGAAGAGAGGGGCAGTGCAATGCTTTGTTTATGCGACTATCTGACGTTTGGCGGTCACTTTTAGGACTTGTCTGGACCCTGTACACGTGGGCTGGACTTCGGGCCACGTTCAGGCCCCATTTCTCCTATTGCTTTCGGAATACATGTATTCAACCCCACTTATGCGTTCTACTACCCCATTGGAAGCCTCGGGATGCTACAATCGTCAATGATTTTGGTACCTCCCGCGCGTCAGTCCATTCTTGGGGAGAATACGACCACTAAAATGATGGCAATTAAAACTGCCCATCAAAACGTTTGCTTAAGATATTTGCTTTTTCAAAAAGGTTTGCTCTGACGGGATTTACCGAGATTGCTAGGAAGTTACGAACGAGTAATATAATGTCAACGGAGACCCTTATGCATTCTCACGCAATTTACAACGCACTGTTCCATAAAGGTTTCCTAAACGCTCACTTCTAGGTTTCCAAAATTTTAACTACAGTAAAAAACACTAGTAATAGGTGCTGATGTAAATATTGTTCTTTTTAACTATAAATAAGAATCCGCAATGCTTCATTTCACACATCTGATTCGATTTAGAATGCTTGAAGATTATTGGTTAGTTATTACTGTTGATGCTGCAGCGGCTTTGCACTCACTTTGGGCAGCTTATTGTGTCCGGATGCGGGCGTTGTCTGACGATGAGTTAAGAGAAGAGCTAAAGGCTAACGGGTTTGAACCTGGCCCGATCACGCCTGCTACTAGGCAGGTTTACGAGAGGAAACTGGAACGGTTGCGTAGGGATAATAAATCTGGTCCCAAAATACTTTCCTTCGATAAAACCAAGCCGGGGGAATCAACTAAGTCTGAGGGTAGTATTTCTTTACTTTTTAGCTTTATACAAAAAAAATTTTGGATTACGTGTTTGCTTTTCTCTTCCTTAAAGATGGCTCTTCATCAAAGTTGTTTTCCCGTTCACTGAATCGAAACTCGTTGCTAAGCTCAACGCGTGCCGATGCATCCAACAGCCTGTTGGAATCCGATTTCCGACGTCAGCTTCCAAACACATCATTGCGAGATCCCCACATTGGAACAGCTCCTCTTCAGCAGAATCCTGGTAACACACCAACTGCTGGGATTCGATCACCTTTGAGAGCAGTCAACACCGATTTTCTGCGGACTTCCTCAACCGTTGCAAATGTTGGAGTTGGCATTAGACCCAAAAGTTCCGTCTTAGGTCCTTCTGCTAAACAATCCTTTCATCATGATTGCGGGCCGAGTCCATCTACTTCCCCGCTTTCGTTTGGCCGTGGAATGAGTACATCGTATGTTTATTTTTGGATGTTTTATTGTCCCATTTCTTAACTTTGAATGATTTGCCTTTCTTTTAGGTACGGCAGTGATCTCTACGGGATCAGTAATGCAACGGTATCATCCCAAGAAAGACCAGTTTGCTCTGGTTGGATCCCACGATCCTCTAATTTAGGATCGCGAATTATTTCTGATGACTCAAATCTAACTTCAGATGATGTCGTTCATAGAGCTTATCAGTCTGATAAGAGCTCAAACTGCTGTCAGCCATTGTCAGAAGAATCCTTTGAAAAGTCAATCTGTTCAAAATTGTTTGGGTTTTCGTTTGGAAACCAGGTGCCAAATTTGATCTTGTTTTGTGGAATTACCTTGCTCGCGGTGATAGTTTCAAGCTATCTTCTCTTGAAGGACAAACACAGTAATGTGGGTCGGATTGCTGGTAAGATTCTCACACCTGATTCACCTGAGTGACACTGCATTCGTTTGTGATGTAACTTTTTTCACAACAGACTTCCAAAAGGTAATTTGTCTGCCTGAGGGACATCATAAACCAGTAACAACTGCAGTTTCTTCGCGGCAAACTTGCGTCAGTAGTCAAGAACTTCCCGTGATCTTACGAATAATTCATAGCCTTTTTGAAATTCTTAGCCGATTCGCTGGTAAGCGTAACCGTCTTGCTTCGTTTGTTTTTCTTGAATGAGTGGTTTAAACAGTGAAGTACAACTTGAGATGTGTTTTATGCTCAATTCGTCTCCGCAATGTTTGGATCTTAGTGTTTTGTGAATGCTGCTTATTCATTACATTTTAGTTCTATTCACCAATGGGAATCGAGCGTACTGTAGTTAATAAGCTTCAAATTTTTCTAGGCGAATACTTCTGTGGGGATTCGGTTGAAAGTTCAAGAATGGAGGTGGAGACAGCAAAGCGTCTTGTTGAAAGTTACTTCGCAGATCATCCTGCCACCTCTGTGTCTGTGAATCAGGTAGACGACTTGTGGAGCAAGGTTTTGATCATGATTGCTGAAGTTGGGCAAAAACACCTGCAAATTGCTGCCTATGACTCGGATGGTCACCCTTCTGTGTAACTTTGACTCTTATGTTCGAGTTAAGCATTCACTCCTTTACTGTTGTCGATAAACCAGACTTTTTGTTCTAGAAACTGCCACGATGTGGTAGAGTTAGAGAGTCTACGTCCATACATCCCCGGCAGTTGTCGCCTACGTCTTTTCGCTCACTCCGTTTTGCACTTTCTGAACAACCTTCTTTGGGTACTTGTTATTCTCTCTGCAGTGGGCGGTTTTTGTTATGTGATTTACCGCATCAAGCAGTCCCAGCAGAACCGCTCAAAGAAACGCGCAATGCGTGTTCGAGAAATCGTTCGTGAGGTGTCTTGTGAGTTTAAAACCTCTTATTTTCTAACTTCGTTGGCTTGTCATATTAATCGTAATGAGGGCCTCAATTTTCATGACAGTTGATAATGTCACAAATAACTGGGTGTTTATTGCATTGTGTGATATTTCCTCATTGTATCAGTGTTCTTGCCCTTACTTTAGGCATACTACAACAGCAACTACAGCACAGACAATCAAATCCTCCTGAACCGCCGTATGTACCTGTTTCAGTGATCAAAGAAAGGCTCAGTCACACCAATTCAGAGTGAGCGGCCCTGTTATACCTGAAACCTTCTAACTATTGCATGTCACACTATATCTCATCCACTGGATGGCTTTTCACTCAACATTCCGTTTGAGTTGACGGTGAAGTAGGGTGCTTAGCCGCTCCGAATTTCATTCTTATCCACTTACCTTATAGTTTGGCGGAGTTTTGGACAGAGGTGGAACACTACGTGCACTTGGTGGAGGGGAGTATTTTAGTACAAGAGTGGCGCGGCGTGGGTGAAACCTGGCAATGGCAAGCGGGGTCGGGTTGGCAAGGCTCGGGTAAGCATCTCTCTGTGTCTTCTCCACACTCTTCCACCACCATCGCCAATACGGCCAACAGCTTGGAGGGTCAGCCCCGCAGCTACACTGCTAACTCCAGCTGTGCTGTTGAGAGTTGGTACTGGCGATGGGGCCAGAGTCTCAACTACTCTCCCCCTTCGCCGTAATATTCTGCTTTGCTCTCCCTCTCTTCTTGATTTCTCTCCGTCCTCTCCTGCCCATCCGTCCCCCATCATGGGACAGAGTGGTGCCTGTCATCCAGAACTTCTTGGAGTACCTTTAATTTGAACAAACCTGCGACCTCTTATTCACAGTAATATTTGTTTTGCTGCATTCAATAAAGCATATGCTAGCTGCGTGCATGCGGTTTTTTTGTTTTATGAGTTGTCTCGACTTAATTAGAAATCTGCTGAACTCATCGTAGGTTCTCTTTGTTGTCACCATTAATGATGTCACATTTACGAACAGGTGTCCCTACAGTTGCGTTGCTTACATGTTATCAGTCTAAGGTTGCGTTGTCACTCTTTTGTGCTTCGATCCGTCCAGTTTAAATTAGGTAATGTGGTATATTTTCAGTCTCTTAAAATTTTGGGGTCAACAGCACGAATTCGGTAAGCTGTTGTTGGAAATCGAGCTTGGTCACCGTTGCCACTCAAGAAAGGTGCAATTGCTTCAACTGTTTGCATACGTGATCTACAACTGTACCATATTTTTTTCGAGGTTTAAAGGTTTGTACATTTAAATTGTGGTAGAGGTCTTTTTTTTTTGCTTAATTAAACTTAATTTCAGTCCAGCAAATGCTCCACTTCCACTGCATTCTAACACTGCTGTTGTCGAGTAGTCTTGAGATGCAATTTTTCTCTATCCACTCGTCTTCCCCGTGTCTAATCTAGCCCTTCAAGGTAAATCGCCTCATCTGCCCTTCACCACGCCTCCGACAGAATGCTTGAAGATTAGAAACATGTTTACCAGGGAGTAAGTTTGCGCCTTATGTTGTTGGTTATTTTAGCGCTGATGTATTCATCCTCACTCACCTCTCCCGCAGCTCAATGGATGCCTCTGCTAAACGTCGGCTGATACGCGAACTACTCAATCGTGTCGCAGGTTGTGGACCCATCTTGCACATAGGATTGGATAGTCAAAATAATCAGGTGACTTCTATTTTGTTTGAGTCAGTACACTCCTTTACGTCCAGAGAGGAGTGTTTTTTTTTTTGTATGATGAACTTCGCTTCATCACGCTGCACATGTTATGCGATTCGGAATGAGAACGATTCTAGAAAATAACTTTTTTGTTTTAGGGTTTAGTTTATATGAAGTGTGCCTCCCCCGCAGTTGCTGGCAGGGTCTTCGAAGTAATAAACGCCAACTACTTCGATAGTAAGTCTACCTCTTCACTGCTAACTGTTATTTAGTGTATGTTGGCCACTTGTGCGTGGATTACGCCATTCATTTTGCTTTTGTAGGTCATCTTTTGACTGTCAAATTTTTGCGTGCATCCAAGTATCACCTACGTTTTCCTGACGCGCACAGCGTCGTCACCCCGCTCAACGCTGCAGACTTTGAGTAAACAGAAAGCAGGAATATTGATAAGATTATTAAGCAATGTGTTGCATTTATACCCCCATTGGCCTACAATGTGTTTAGATAAATGGACAGTGTTACTTGTTTTCCCTCAGTTTATGTCTCTTTGTCAAAGTACTTCCTCCTCCCTCACCGTTTTCACTATACATTATAACTGTTACCACTTAAATTTTGCTATGTATACTGCATGCGTAAACATATGCAGTCTTCGTAGTCTTGTGTTCATAACCTCTAAACTGTGAACACTACGCCTCTTTTGTATTTTTTATCAACGATACACAACTGTTATTAACAAAGGTAGTGTCCTTGTCACTTATTGAAATAAAGCATACGCTGCAATGCTATCGTTTGTTTTCTATACCACGGATTATACTACATGGAGATTTGTGGATATTTCTCTTGCAGTAGTCTCATATTGTCTTCGGCCGTATCGCGCCAAACTGCATCCCATGATTGCAATTCCAGCTGCAAATAAAATATAAAGGTTTGAGACTGGTTCTTGGACATTGTTGCTTCGGAGTCAGGGAACGCAGAAGCTTACACTTGGGATGGGGTAGGTTGTTTCGGTTTTCTCCATCCGAGGACCAAGATCAGTAAAAATGGCTTGTTTTGCAACATCATCAATCCATATTCCCTCCATAACCTGATTGGTTGTGTGGAAGATGTACTTTCCTTTACCATTTTTCATGTCATCAATCCAACCACCTTCATATCTATTCTCATTTGCTAAGATAGAAATAACAATTGGATGTGAGCAGATTACGTAGTCGCAACATTCCATTACCCCAACGTTTATCATGTAACCATTCGCCTTCGTACATGGCTCCATCTTTGTAGTAGTAGCGGCCCCACCCACTTCGCTTATTTTCGTACCACTCTCCCTCATAAAACTCGTTACAGCTGTACCAGTTTTCGCCGTAACCCTGCATTAAAATGTGATAAGGGAGACCAAATTACATGACGTTTGTTATCTTTCCACATTCCGGAGTATATTTTTGTGTGACTACCATTTTTACCCACTACGGCTAAGACTCCTGGACCACATCGCTTGCCATTTTCCCAATAACCTTCATAGATAAGCTGGGTAGCCCTCCATTTTTGAATCCCACGGCCTAGAGTATTTGACGTATGAGGGAAATGTACCATGCTTTTTGTTGTCTTTCCACTCCCCAGTGTAGCTATCACCATTGACGGAATATATGGTTTTGCGAATGCCGTTGAGACGAGTCTTCGCCAAAATTTCTTGTGAGCGGGAGGGCGTTAGTAAACACCAATTTTTAATCATGACCAAATTCTACTTTCTATTAACCGATGTGTGCAATAATTATTGCACAAATTAACTACCAATATGAATGGGGTGCACAAGGTCGTCCGTTTGAAGACGAGCAATAGTAGACGCTAAGTTATAAAACTAGACGTAACAAACAAACAATATCTCCATTTACTCCTAAAGTTACAAGTGTCAAATTAGAAATATACTTCGATGTTTGTTGGGTTAAATAATAAATACGGACTTGGGACCAATTACTCCGAATTTCACTGTATTACAGGTGGCAAGTAATTGAGATAGTTTAAACTCTTGCTAATGAAAATACTTCCATTCAGCGAAATTGATACGTTAATTATGAACTCCGATGCCTAACGCTTAAAAGTAGATAATAGTGCTAGGTTTAAGGCAAACTTGTCCCTTACTTTTGTATTATGTGAAAGAGAATGATCAAACTTATGTGAAGCCCGCTAAAACACCTATTAGTTAAAATGAGTTTTGTAGTAAGCAACTGATGTGCAAGTATTCCCTTTATATACACCCAAAACAAGTTTTTTTGAAATAGAAAGATTACAAGGGTAGTGCTCCGAGACTTCCCACAAAGTGGAAGAAGGCATTGTGTCGAGCTGAACGCATGCATTTTGGAGGACAACGAACTATTTGGGCTTTAGCTAGACGAATACCAAAATAACGACCAGATATATAGGTGGTCACATAAACAAGGTAATACATAAATACTAGGTCATAATCTTCGAATTTTCTCTCGGGCCTCTTGCAGGAAGTTACAGATTAGACTTATTAAAATGCACGTCTCCTGATCAATTTGAATACTGTAGGAGAAAGGTGCGAATCAATTCCGGTCGAACGCAAGAATCCCTTCAAGTCCTAGGCCGATTGTCCTTGCTGACGTTTTGTTTGTGTTTATGCAGAAGTGCCCTCATTCAAAGAAGGCTAGGATGAAGGCAGAAAGTCATTAAGAAATTAGAAGATGCCTAGGCTGAACACATCATTTCAGAAAATATGTAATGGTATTACGACTACGAATTACGATTACGACGTTTCCTAATTCTAGGTCTAGAAACATCAGTGATATGACCACTCAAGTGTCAACTATCTATTTATTTATCCCAAAAAGGCATCTACGCTAGTCCAGGAATGGGTCCTCTTACTCCTCCCGCATGGTGTTTGTATTGATCTCTCCTTTTGTAGTTACTGCCTGTCTACCCTCTGGTCCCAGGTTCTCAGACTTTAAGAGGAAGTTGGTTGCAAACGATTTATTAGGCATCGCTGTGAAGAAGGATGGGAAATAGGATACAGATGAGGTAAGAGATATCAATTGGAGGGGGCTCCTCGCTGACTTCAACCACGTAATCCACGTTCCCAATCGGCTCCCGCCTCCCACCTATAAAATCCACTTAAACAAGCCAGAATATATTACACCTCTCTCCGTTACAAAGCATGATTCGGACATTCACTATGTCCTGCAGCTATAGTCCCTTTTTTCTATTAGACTTAGGTCTTCTACTCCCCTCAATCACGCCTCCTACACCACACCGTAATTTAAACGGTGCTACAAAATATCATCAACTAGATAGTTATGTCGGTTGCGTCGATCATCCACTCCTCTCTGACATAGTCTAAGTATTTTACTTGAAATTCACTGTTATGTGAAAATAGCTCAAAATGGAGTCAAAGATACGTTAAACTTGATAAGGTGTTTCAGGCCCTAAGGGTCCTGCTGACCATCATGTATGCTCAGTGATAGACGAAAAGCGTTACGTGGTTAAGTTCGCTTAATTTCACTGCAATAAATACTAAGTTGCTTAAATGAATCCTGAAGGTGAGATGTAGGATATAGTCTTGAACGCCGTGTTTGAGGGGCTGAAAGGATGCCATCCTGAGACCGTCGTGGCCACCACACTCCCTTGTTTTTTGTAATACCATTGTAATACCGATTGCTTAATTAACTCAACACAAGCAAACAGCCCCAAAAGATGCGTCAAGGAAGTAAAAGTGTGATTTTATGGTGCATACGTTTTTCTGCCCACGTTCTTCTTTCCTATTATCGTTGTTACGTATGTTCAAAAATAAGCAATTCTACTCTTAGGCATAAAAAAGGGTGTTGTACAACGGACATCATCCGCAAAATAATAGCAATTGAATAATCTAGTTGTTTAAGCGGATCATTTCAGATTCCGTTGGTATGAGGAACCCAGACAGTGAAAGTCTAAGTGCTCAGATAGGTTGAGTGAGGTCGTTCATTGCTATAGTTGAGTCGTTGATGAAATCACAAACATTTGTTGGAGTTATGGGGCAGAGAGATCCGACTCAATTCACCGTTGGTGCAAATAGGGGGACGATTTCCCTACCGCTAACAGTGAACTGAAGATTTTACTCTAGCAGTTATTGCTTAGATCACATAGATTATAAAACAAACACAATAAAGTTTACTTGTTTGGGGGAGGTGAGTGAAAACGAGGTAAGAGTTTAACGCATACATTGGGGGGAAATGGAGCGGACGAGGCGAGAGAGAGAGAGAGAAAGAGATGGAGAAGTCAGTACTCAGGAGGTGGGAGGGGGAAGGGGCTTATGTTGTCTTATGCATGCTCTCCACAACCCGTGTCAACAACCGATCGGGAGCGTTTGAGACAGGAGAGATCACTTGTGTCTGAAGCGGTACGTTTCCGGAGGGGCCAGCTACGGCCACTAGGACTCGCGCCGTTCCTTCCAGTCACGTCTTCCGATTCACAAACACATATGCTCTGTTCTTTCGCCCTTGTCGCCGTGACACTCTCTCGCAATACAGCGAGATGTCTCGCCTTAAAACTGGAGCTAACTGATGCGTTAGAGCTAAAATATCCCGCCTCGGATATAACCGGGAGTGTTGAAGAGTCAAGTGAGTAGGTGGAATCGGTGAAGAAACCCGAGGAGGCAGCAATGGGTGAAGAGATGGGGCTCTCACGAGCCGATATTGATTTAGAAGCCACAACAGCTTCGTCTTCATCATCGAAAAAGTCAATACTGTTGCCAAGCGAAGGCACCTCTAGACTGATTGTTCGTGGCAAAGGTAAGAATCCTCTCTGTGGGGGCAATTGAAGAGAGGAAATTGACGATTGTACGGTTACTGTCCGCGAAAGTTCTATGGGTTTAGAAGTGTCCTACCAGAAGAAATAAGTGTTGTAATGCGAGGTGAATTTGGTGGTAGTCTGTAGGGTACTGCTCAATAAGTCGCCACTTACGTTGGAATTTGAGTCGCACTTGTGTTTGCAATGCGAAAGGGTTTTTACAGAATGTGTACATTCATTGCGAAGAAGGGGACAGCTCCTCGAACGTTTCTCGACATTGGTCGAGGAGGTGGCAGTCTTGGAGGTCCAGGCGTTGTCATCCATGCTCCAAGTGCCACTCTTTCTACCAACTCGTATTCGTGCGCCCTCGTCATCGCCATACTGAGCAAGCCACTTCTTCTTCGGATTAAATGAGACTCCACCGCTTTCCTCTCGTGGTGAAAATAGCGCAGAGCCATCGGAACTTGAATTTGTGGAGGGAGAGGAGGGACTAAAGGGCGTTTGAGTCAAATCCAGCAGCGTCTTAGATGTCACCTCATCGGTAGAAGCTGTAACTGATACTGCTGTTGCTGTTGCTGCTGCTGCTGCTGCAGCTGCCTGTTTGGCGTGGAAGGTGGCAAGAGACTTTTCAAAGTGCTTCTCCACCGCTAAATCGGCAATATTTTGAGCCTCAAAAGAGGGACTCGTCACAGAGGCGTCAATACGCCCTCCACTATCATCGAAAGTGCTCGTCAATGTCCACACACGTTTCTGTTGATTGGTGCCCTCGAGCATTTGATACTCTCCCTAAATTTTGTAAAGTAAAAAAAAAGGTGAATACAATCAGACACACATTTTTTTCACACTTACATAGGACAACAAAAGAATTTGCGAGTAACCATGGCATGTGAATGCCAATTAGCAGAGGACGTAAGAATTTGTGAAAAATTCCTCCCTACTTCTCCCCCCCCCCCTACCTTCCTTCCTCCCTCCTCCTTGCGCATTGTTATGACAGACTTTTTGGGATGCGGATACGCAGTTGTTGAATGCATGCCTGTCGGTACTCCAGCCTTTATGCAGTTTAATGTTAAATAATCTGTTAATTTGTGATGGATGGTAGAGAAGAGTTCGTTGTTTCAACGTCAGCAGTCAAATGTGAGGACTTTGTTCGCATCCACAAAGCCTTATTTTATCAATAAGAGAGAAAGGCGGGGGAAGACGACTCCCTTTTACCTACCAATCCAAGTCATCATATAATCCTCAAAAAAAGCCCCTTTTTAATAAAAGCATTCAAGTAGTGAAGATGGAGACATTTCCGTCCCCTCTAAGTAGGAGTAGATAAACACTTCATCCTCACAAGCATGTACACATAAACCCACCACTACTGATCATCTACTAGTCTCACCCCTATCGGGATAAGTGAGGGACAT
>UYWX01020488.1:0-27143 GCA_900622495.1 Hydatigera taeniaeformis | reverse complement strand
TGTGTGTGTGTGTGTGTGTGAGAGAGAGAGAGAGAGATTTTAGCACAAGGAACCTACCGCCGACTTAACATGAAGATTGCGAAGAGCCTTTGAGAAGTGATCCTCTGCATCACCAAATTGATGAATAACCACACGTGAACGACGTCCACGTTCCCCCAACTTTGAATTTCGTTTGTTCTGTGGGGGTAGAGCCCTAAAACACACATCCGTGTTGCCTCTTTTAGTGTGTATTACTTGTCAAAGTCCACAGTGGAGTACCTCCTCGATGTCAATGACCCTGGAAAACGGTGATGAGGTAATACACCAGCCAAATAGGAATGGCAAGACATGAGTTCAGTTGTAGCTGCGACACTTATAGTCAGACGAATGAAGAAGATAAGCATGCCCCTCCCACACCGCGAATGGCTTAACACCCTGTCTAACTGAAGTGGCATGGTATTGACGCACCACAGAGGAGCGACAAAACTAAGTCAAAGTTCTATCTCCTGAGAGGCATCATTGATTCTAACGCTCTTGATTAACACCACAAAAGCTAATTAAAAGCCTGTTAATAAAGTTATTGAAACACCTCCTCGAAAGCATCCAACAGTTCATGGAAATGACAAAGCACCTCCCACATCATCAGTGCCAACTTCAAAGAGTAGTGCTTTAAAGGAAGTAAAGAAGTAAATCCTCAGGCTACTCAGACATTTTATCGCCCCTTTTGAATGTCTAGAGAATTTAATGATAAACTTGTCCTAATTTTTAACTACTTACTATTGTATTTGAGTAGTATGTGTTGAGAAGACACACTAGACATCACACAGATGGTGCATTTCGCTTCCGTGTGTGTGGGAATTTTGGAAGCGTTATGTGTTTTTTTTTTGTAACACTCGGTGCGCCATTGGCTAACAAGTTGTTCGCATACACGTGGACATTGGTGATTAGTTCACGTTTTTCTATCAGTTTCACAAGGCATATACTGCTGTACCCTACACTGCAGCGCAGATGTGTCGTCGCCGCCGTCTTTTCGTTCTCCTCCACATGGCGCACAGTAGTGCCAACATCAGCACTCTTGTCTGCCTCTGCTTCACCACAGCACTAAGCCTAAAAGTGGTGACGGTGATGCCGGTGTTGGTGATGATGGTGGTGCCAAGTGATCCACGATAAGCAGGCGTGTCCATGGCCGGTGCGTGGGTGTGTGCCTTGGAGCGATGATTCAACTGGGTTGTAGAGTGACACCAAGACCTTGTGAATGATGCGCTTATAGCATAACGCTACCCACATATGAGAATCTTGCAAGTGGAGAACACAAGTCGAAAGGGTGGAGTAGGGGAGCCCCTAATTGTTTGACACCATCAACAACTTAGACAAAACCTACAAAAGAGGTTTGAGGGCCTCATGAGATATCCTTCTCTTGTGATGTTCCAATTTCATGCCTAGTAATTAGAGAAGGAGTGGAGAACAAAATAAAATTAGCCGTTTTTTGTCTAAATGTTTACTTTTACGTTTGTAAAGTTTTTTTTTTGACAGTCAAGTTGTCAGTAAAGTGCTTCACTGCTTTCCCAAATATCAATGTCAACGTAAGTCCCCTTTTTTCATTCTTTTTTAAAGAGTATTTTGACAATTGGATTAAAAATTTTCTTTAACCCTTTTTATTACCTTTCACGTGGGAGTCATGTGCCACTTAATCATCTACCAAATAAATTGGGAAGTGGAGTTGAATTGGCAGAAAAACACACACACACACAAACTGAGGAAACAGTCAACGGAGGGGAGATGAAGTGCATCACCTCAAAAGCATCCTCTCTGACTGACTGACTGGCTGACTGACTCATTAAAAAGGTGGAGTGGAGAAGAGAGTGGAATGAATACAAAACATCAACAAAAAAAAGTGTAGCCAGAAAAAAAAAGGAAAGAGCGAACAAAAATGAGGATAAGCCCTGGTGGTAGGCTGAAATATTTTGAGGGGGAAAGGTGTGTGACATTTAAATGACCTTTAGCAATAATCCAAGCTGTGACTACACAAAATAGGCATTTGTGTAGGATCTCTCCATTTGACAGATACAAAAATAAGCACAAGGAGTTAAGCCCCACTGCCTTCATTGCTCCCATTAGGCACAGACTGGTTTACTACACTTGTATTGGTGGACAAATTGGATGAATTTGTGGAGCAAAATGGGTTGATGAAATTGGTTAGGAAAGACAAGAAGTTGGGAGAGGATTGAATTGTCCAAAAGTAAAAACTCTATGACTGGTGCTACAACAATTGGTCCATCTTAAGGCTACTCTCACATATTTTGGTCATAGTTTTCCATCAAAGGCGACCAATTTAGACCTTGGCACAAGAAATTAGTTAAACTGATACCGAAGCCGATTTTCGGCTATGATGACAGATTGCAAAAAAGCAATTTTACACTCACCCTGAATCCGTTTGAACTTCATGAACGATGGAAATATCAGCTGACTCAGGAGGCTTGGAGGTGCTCGAGGACTTGGACTCAGAACCAGATAAATCTGTTGCCATATTAACTGCATTATACAGAAGTGTGTGGTCTGAAACCGATTTCTCTGGAGTTGGATACATATCAGCTCCTGGGGGTGTATTCATTGAAATCGCCTCCTGAAGACACTTTGATGTGTTTGCCGTCATCGTTGATGTCTTCATTGAGATGGCAGCAGCTGCTGCTGCAGCAAGAAATGCATTAGACGGTAAAGCTGCCCAGGGATTGGGCAAGAGTGAAGCAGTTTGCCCGGCACCACCACCACCACCGCTAGAGCCGTCTCGTGGGGGTGAAGACCCTCTGACGTCAAAAGTCAGAGCCGCACTGGTGGTGGCTCCACATCCATGGGTTTGCAGGCTACTTAGAAGGCGAGCTGCAAGTTCCTGAGTTGTCGAATATGCGGTGGTACGTGAAAAATTCAGAGGCTCCTGCATATTCGAATATCTTAAAAGGTGCTATGAATCGAAAACGAAGGCGGCGATGTTGGTTTATGAGATTCAGTACGAGGTGGCAGTCCTGAAAACCGAAAAAGATGCACGCTCGCCTGCATAAGGAAACCGGATGGCCAGCACGCATGTTCTTGTAGGCGCCTTGAAGAGTGTGCGGTGAGTGGACCAATCAGAGCCAGACTTCGTGCAGGCACATGCATTTTGGTGCGTGCGTAGCGCCCGTAGAAGGGAAGTGATTGATCTTCCAATCCAACAGCCATTGGTGATTTCAAAAAGAAAACTGGTGACAGTATAAAATATACGTTTTTAAAAATATGCTCTTTTCAATTAGTTCGTAAATAGGCTTAGCTTCTCCTACTCAGTAGCCAAAATGGGGGCAGGTTTGATGGAGTTGTTGGATAAAAACTAAAAGGGACTTGATCCTAAGGGAATAACGCCAAAAAAATATGCTGTGGTACACTTTTGAGAGCATTATGTTTACCCATACATCTTGGTGACGTTGTTACAGTAACAAGAGTCAATCAATGTCATGATATGCCTTGATAAACACACAATGAATTACGGCCCAACATTTACATATTTTATGAGAAAATGTTAAAAAACTTTTAATAATTTTCTGTTCACTGCCTTATTTACTTTTAAGAAAACATACATTTGCTGGAGATTTCCAAAGACTTTGTTGTATCATATTAAAAAATTCTAGAAAGGGTTGCAAGTGGGAATAAGGACAGCCTATTAAATAAAATGTCAGAGGCATCAAAAAATTTTAGTCCCCAAATTTACAAGACATGAGTAAAATTAACCAAAATTAAGACTTGCCTACATTGATTTCTAAGTGGGAAAACTATGCAAATGTTACAGGCCGAAATAGACTGCACCTTAGACTACGTAAAAAGCGTTGCAGCGTGTACTACATAATGCCTCTAAAATTGTGAGAATTAAATTCCATTCTATACCTGGAGATAATTTTGTGCGCCGGCCAAGTGATAGGGTCCAGTATGTTTTTCATGCATGTCAAACGGGCAATGTTCCTCTTCATGTGAACAGCTCTTGCAGGTAGACACACGGTGGCCATGCAGCCTACAACCAGGTAAGCAGGCAGGGAGGCAAAAATACCCACAGAATTCGTAAACTGCACAAGCGCACACTTGCACACACACACACACACACGCATTACCTGTCGCGCCTGTCAACGCGGCAAAGACTGACAAGGAGGGAACGAACAGTCACAAATATAAAGCTGGCTACCTTACAGCCTACCGAAGAGTTTTCCGCTTCCAACACTACGCTATGAATTTACAGAACAATTAAAAGAGTTCGACAAATACCAGATTTACTTGTTAATAGAGGCATAAGCCATCCGTGCCATTTCTGATGATCACGCGTGCAATTATCTTTTGAAAGTTGAGCTGCTAGTGATATTTAATGCCCTGTCCAGATCAAAAACCTCACTAATTAGGGTAAAAAAAATGTGACTATACCGATGAGAACTTATAATGACATAAGTTAGTGCGCACTTAAGCATTATATCACTTTTTGTTTTAAGTTATTCTATTTGAATTACTCTACATTCGCTAAGTGTTTGGAAGTTCCTAATTTTTAAATAAATTTTTGATAATTTTTTAATAAAACATGATAATATCTGTAAAAAAACATTATCAAATGTCTGAGTTGAGCCAAATTTTGACAGATTCCACCTTTAGTAAGGTCTTTCTGGCTCCACCTGTGACCAGCTTCATTTACACCTTACTTTTACCACAATCACATTAGAGTAAGGATAAAATGAGAGCGTGTCTTCCTCCCTCTCTCTCTCCAAATTCGTACAAAACATCTCCTCCAGGACAACTCAGATGATATGTGAATTAAAGCCTTTAGGTGTATCCAGCGCAATCTTATTTGCATAAGTGTAAGTTGATGATCTTTGCTGTAGTTGTTACCTTGTCTTCAGCAGATAAACGAAACCGCCTGCTTTCTCTATCCTCATGCAAATTCACGCCCTTACACTCACACCCTCGCAACAGGGGATGCTTGGGTGAGGGAGGTGGGGTGGTGAAGTTGTGCATCACTTAAATATGTGATATGGGTGGTGTCGATTGCTGTGGTTTAGAGACGACCAACAATAATTGCTATTCTGTCAATGGTCTTAAGTCTGCTAATCAACAAGCTGAGACAAGTATGACAGGCCTTCAAGCATAGTACGACTTTCCACGCCTCAGTTACCTCAGGGCGGGCAGAATGTTACCCTTGAGTGAGGCAAACAATATGAATGTCATTGACAAGAGTGACCTGTTCATTTGCTTCTCAAGTCTACCTCCACAACCCCTTTTCACATGTGTGTGTGTGTGAGTGGGTGGGCATTGCCACAAATGGGAGGCAGGCAATGACTGCAAAGGCTTTAAGTGGTTTTACCTAAATCGAAAATCTTATCATCCGATTGTCATCACACATAGTCAACACGTGACCTTGAGACGCATTTTACTATAAATGGTAAGTTATTAACTGAGTGCTCCTTTCTCTACAACTGGCTAGACAAATTGTGCCATCTAACATCTCTAGCCGACACACACACACACACACATAAACTGGAAAAAGCATGTAGAAGCTTGCATTGTTAAATGTGATTACGTCAAGTGTGTGACACACTAAAGGTGTGTAAATACCTTACTCTCTAGCAAGTAGACAAAAGAATGCATCCAACAAGTGGAATTTACAAGTTGACTCCTGAATCATTTGAGTTACCTATTAACTTAAACGTAAAATTAGTTATGCCTTACCTCTATCTCCCTCCTTTAACGCTACCCTTGGCATGGTCAGCTCCAGCTCCTCTGTGTCCCTCCTTTCTGAGGTCTGTCTCCTCGACTGTTCCCCTGCGCCTTGCCTTATTCCAATCCTCTTCATTTTTTTCGCTCACTTCATTGGGCTAAGTTTTAAAACTGCAAAATTACACTCCCAAAGGTTAAGTGGATGCACAGAGGCAGTAAATGATGCCATCGCTATGGGCTTTCAACTCCTCCGTTAAATCATCGTCGGTGTGTGTAATAATGTGTGTCTCCCATATGGTTATTAAGAGAAAGAAATTTGTCTTCTCCCATTTAATATTTACTCTAAAATGATAAATAACCTATATTGGGTGCTGTCTACCAAATGTCAGGTCTCCCAGCCTATCCCACCGCGCCCATGCCCACCTCTCACCCACCTCAAGGGAAGGAATTGATGGACAGTTGCGCTTTTTTTCCCCTTCCCTTCATTCTGTGAGGGTTAAGTTGGAAGGTTAAAGCCTATTCATGATGTAGGTAAAACAAATTCTTTTTTTTGGTCTCTCACACTACTACCAACGTGCCAAATAGTTTTGTTTTCTACAAGAGTTGGACAAATTTGCCATTTTGTGTTCGTTCCATTTATTGTGTGTATAAAATGGCCTTGGTAGATGAGAGGCGGGAAGGCAGTTTCGAGAGCGGTGCTTCAGCAGCGGTGAGGACCATCCAAACCCCTTAATGAGCCTTTTAAAGTCTCCAAGAGAAGGGTTTTTTTTAAAAAAAGCTAATTTTGTGAACTTGATTGATAAAAGGGATCAAAGTAGGACGAGAGTGATAAAAGACCCGTTTGGTAAGCGAATGCATCATCTCCATCTCTCCACTTGTCATCTCTGTGTGTCGGCAGCTAGACGTTGTGTCACCCCATGATGAAAGATAACTCATTAGCACATCTTGGTGGAGCCCGGATGTATATAGCCACACAGTGATGTGAAGGGTGCGTCTTCAGTGTCACAATAACTGTGCATGAAGAAGGAATTTGTCGTATTATCACTTGAACTGGCTTTCCGGTGCGGATCTGTAGCGTCAGTTCGCGTTAGCCAATGGGAAGGCGGGGCGTAATCTGGAAATACCGTGTCAACCCTGACACATTGAAATCACCACTCTTACAGTAATCTGGTAATCCCAAACCAACTACAGTTGCCATGGGTTAAAGAAAACACGGACAACACCTCTCCTATTTTCGTAGCCTGTAGCAATGATAAAATGAGTTGATATGAAATAATTTACTCTACTTTGATTAAATTTTTGGCGTTAGTAACCCAACTGATGTAATGATTAACAGACGTATGTGTTGGAAGATGTCGTCCACCGACACTACCAAAATGGGACAGGTAAGAGAAGATTGGGAGACAGAGTACTTCTAGAGCCAAATCAGAGACGAGTCTCTTGATGACACAGGCAAAGTTCAGCCCGTCTGTTGCAACCGCAACACATACAAAGAAGGAAAGAGGGAGCGCTCGCCTGCCGCAGATTGATGGCTGAGAGCGCCTGTTTGCGTTCCCTTGCGATCAGCCCAGAACGGATATTCACACGCCGGTATAGAAGGTGAACTGCTAGCCGACATCACATGAAAGGAGTTGCTGCCTGCCAGGCGGTCGAACTGGACGAAATGGGTGAAGTGGAGGAAGGGACGAACAAATGACTTTAACCCATCTCCGCTCCGATCTATTTGCTTACTGTGGCGTGGCGGTCATCCCTAACACGGATGCTGTTTGTCTGCCAAATTTGCACTGATTTAGTTCAGAGGCTATGCATAACCCCGTTTAAACCGCATGAGGTCTTCTACATTCTGCTGTGCCTTTATGGGCTGTAGGCAGAGGTTGGAGAGAAAAGTCAGGAAAGGTGGAATAAACAGACACTATTCCGATCACCAAAAGTTCAAAAAGACTACACTTCATCCGAAGTTAGTGTGGTGTAGGGTGTGTGCTTAAACCCATAGGCGAAAGAAAATTTGCGACTATGCCATCTTGACAATCTTTATGGGAACATATGCAACTGAATGGGATAACAATGGTATTTTAATCCGGTGATTCTAGTCAGCATAGTCGCAAATAAACTTCCAATTTGGCGTCTATCGGTCTGCATCGATATTCGCCCATGCCTCTATCTCGCCTTTAATAATAGTTAAGCTACTTATTTTGCCACTGCCTAATTCAGTAGCATTTTGTCGGCATTCGATTGGAGAGCGAATAACCTTTACGGCCAATTAATGTCATTTCAAAGGCTTACAACGCAAGAAGTTATTGCCACACACAAACATAGGCAGTAACCACTTTCCACACATTCCTCTCTTACTCTTCATTCCACAAATTTTGCTAATTGCCCGATGAGTCATAGGAAGGGTTTGTCAAGGTAGTCTATAAAACTAGCTATTCTTATTTAAAATGGTATAAGATTATACATATGCTGTACCGCAGTTGTCGCCTCACCACATTCTCTGCGTTCAAGGGGCTTCGACGCATTAGAAATGAAGTACTCTCACTTTTTACAAAATTCCGTACCGGACACGACCACCATTTCACTACAACTAAATTCTTTGTCATGAATAGCACATTATTGCAAACAAATATCATAAGTAGCATCAAATAAGCAATGCTGGGTGGGAAGGCATCTGGAAGGCGGACTGATATGCTACAGCACCGGTGCACCGTACAGATTTGTTACGGACTGTCATCAACCGATGGCATCTTGTGAATGCAAAAACTCGTTCCATAACATTCATGATTTGGTTGGTTTTTTACGGACTTTGTCAAAATAATAGTAATAGAATGTGACTGGGCATTCTATGGGTGTTGATAACCAGGAATGCAAGCAAACAAACAAACACACGCACATTCTCACACACACACACATTGGATTGCTACGAATGGAAAGGTTATTTCCGTCAAGATGGGTGGGCTGGTGTTGAGATGAGATAATGGGTTAGATAACTATCCACCAGCAAAATGCCCACTTGCAGGTATTTGCCCTGATATTCCCGCCTGGCAAATGTTAATTGTCCGTTCGGGATGCCCCTCGCAGACGACCACTCACACAGTGGTTTGCCGCATATGCATAATTTTCCCAATGACTCTGCTGTAGGTTTCCCAATTCTCCCAATTTGTGTTTTCAGCCATGTAGTCTTTTCTTTTTATTAGCAAAAAGTAAAATTATCAACTAAATATTTGCTTCACTAGCAATAAAGAAATATGCCTTCCAACCTATCCTCGGGCAGCTAGTACTCAGGCTACATTATAAGGCTGTTTGGGAAGAGTTCATTATACATTCGGTAAAGAGTGAAAAGGAATGTGAGTATCAATAAGACGACGATCCAACGTTACACCGCGTATGGATCCTCGCGTTCCTCATGCACGAAATTTGTATTCGAAGTATTTAACTTCCTCTCCCCAAAAATGTAGCTTAAGCATATTTGAATATATAGTACAGCAAGTCCTGTTATTTGTTGGAAGTGTGTACGGCTGATAATAAATGTAAAATAAATATTTTGAACGCATGACTCAGATTAGCTGCTTCTCAGGGTCGAAATATGATTGGTCACTATGATAGGGCCATGATTGGTTAGCCGATTGATTAGGTGCTTGCGATTACGCTGACGTAGGGGCAGTGGATTAAGCAATTTTATCTTTGTATTAAATTCCACCAATGTCTAGGATTCGGAGTGAATTCCAGCCAAAATTCCTATTTTTAATAAACAAAATAAGGCGTGTGAAGGATTTCGCAGGATATGTCTGCAGCATGGCTGGGAAGTTAACCGGAAGGAATGACTTCGTTTTCATTGTTGCATGGGCTGCTTCATTGTAGACTGCCTGGGCAATTTGTTTTATCATTTGGTGGGTTATAAGACACATGGAGAAGTTTTCTGAAACTAGGTTTGACATTTACTTTACGCGGAATCGCCCTCGAGGAAGGGGACTGTATAACTTCGTGGGGGATATCACTTGATATGGCATTAGGTGGGTGGGCAGGTGAAAATCTAATGTTCGCCCAACAAGGCGGGCAGGAAGGTAAGCAGGTGATCAGACAGACAGGTATTTGCATGCGGGTAGGTGTAGGGAAGAGTGTGTAAGGCCTTTGCGGTTCTGATAACTCGACCATCGTAGCCAGGTGCGAGGGTGTAGCATACCCGCCTGCCTGCCAATCCCCCCAATGCCCCACACAGTCAAAATGTTAACGCGTTTTCCAGCTACTAAATCACTACTGCAACGGTGGTGGAATGAGGTGGGGCGACCCAAAAACTAGAGAATTAGGCGTGTGGAATGTTATCCTTGGTTCGCTATCCCTCAAATAAAGAGGTCCACATTGACACCATTCGAATCACCCTCTTGTTCTCCTTAAGCCTCTCCCATACCGCTTTCTTCTCCGCTTTAAGCGGCCACTCTTTTTTGTTCTTTATTTTATGAGGCGGCAATTTACTCAAAAGCGAGTTCGAATGTGGTTTGAAATTTGTGCTTAACTTGTCAGGAAATTCCCAAAAAGAGAGCAGAAATTGTCCATTCTTTACGCCATGATGGGCTTGTTCCATCGACACAACACGCGTTGGGTGAGACTTGGCGATCAGCAATAAAAAGGTTACGACTTTTTAAAGGCGCTTAAATGTAATAATGTATTCCAATTTGTCCTCCTCTTTCAAGTTGCCTTTGAAGCATTCCTGCCTTTGTGGACTTGGATGTTGAATGGGTAAAGTTTGGGGGGTGGATGAGGCGAATAAGGCGAAAGAGGAGATGTGCAGTCCCCTTCAATAAATTACATCTGAGGAATGTCAGGTTAATACATAAAGTGCGTAGGCAACTCATTGCAGTGACTAGGACTGCTTTAAGTGGGGAGAAATGTTGGCGCCCTCTTTTTTGCTAGTAAAGCTGCACATAAATTGATAGTACGAGGCTTGTTGGTATGCAAATTCAATTAATTTTAGGTGTAACTTCGGTTAAAACCACTTGCCAATCCATCATTCTCCCGAGAAATCATCAAAACTATGCACTGTGTGAGGTAGGAGGGATAAAAAACGACGAAAAAAAAGAAGAGAAAAAGAAAAAAATTGGGCAAAAGACAAATCGGAGGTGGAAGGAAATTAACAAATTACACATCGCATATTCATTTTCAGGGACAAAAAAAAGGAGAAAAAAATGAGGGCGATGTGATGGCACCCGAATGAGGTGAGGTTGTAATTTAGTGAGTAAGGGGGAAAGCACTGAGCTTTTGTGCTCACTTTTTATGCATTAAGGGGGTGGAGTGAATGAAATGTAGACCTGGGGTTAAAATTTGCCGAAATTTACGAGTACGCTTGGTGTTGAAGGGCACATGTCCTTCATACAAGGCTTTAATCGGTGTCTCGAGTTGTTTAATCGGATGTTTGTATTCAAAGAAAGGGTTGAGAGGTTGGACCTTGGATTGGCCTGAAGTCCAGTCGGAGTGGAGTGGGGCTAGATGAACACAAAAGTCGGTGCCAGTCACACCGGTAGTCGCTCACCATAGGGGACCATAAGTCGAGATTGAGGGACTAAATTGTCAAAGGAGAGACGTCGGCAAATGGCAAGACTTGCAAGATTTGCGGGATGTGAGAGTTGGTCCGCGGTGCAGCGTGGACCCAAGTTGGAGTGATGTCAAGCATGACGGCTTTGAGGGTTTGAAGGGTGTTGCCATTTATGCAAAGACCTCAATTTTAGCCAGTACAGTTGTCAACTAGACGCGATTGTGATTATTTTCCCTGTTAACGTCTCATAAATTCTCCTCAGAAATGTGTCATGGTTTTTGTCAGTCAGTTAGAAGCAGACAATCACCATTGACACACCTCCCATTCGATTACCGATTAACTGTTAAGTGTAAGGCCAATTAGTTGTTTGAAGGTTGACTTGCAGCTTGGAGAGGGGTATTCAATTCGAAGGAGATGCTAAAGGTGCCAAAGAGATCAACGGCTTCGGGACCGTTGTGGGCACCATTTATCCATTTCCTCTTCCAATATTGTCAGGCAAAGCTCACACAAGTAAGCAGTCGCTTAAGGTAACCTTCAGGAGGGCGTTGGACGGCAGTAATGGCGAGGCTATGGTGAGGTGCACGCACAAGACATTCAATGCTGAGTGCAATAATTTGCTTTATCAACTACCTCTACGAGTGGTAGCCACTTTAGTATTTAACTTACTTTTGTTTGCGTGGGCTGGTCTTCACACCAAAGCCACAGACCATCAGCCACTCCTTTCCCCTTGAATACAAGCATTCAATCCAACTTAATGTCTTCTTATTCCCAGTGGGAAGTCTCGAGACGATACCACTAAGGATTCGGCAAACGTGAGATAAATAAAAACCTTCGTCACTACAACCTTCATTGAATGCATATTCACGTCCACTCCGATGAAGATAGAGACATGCTTCAGGGTATTCCACATGAAGCGGTCATTGATAGAGGGGTGGAAGTACACCATGAAATGCTATTTAAGCTTTCAAAATGTTAGTTATGGTCATGAAGACCTTAGAATGCTTGTTCAAAATAGGATCACTCACTGCGATAGCTGTTTCCGTTGCATTGAGGATTAAATCCTGGACAATTGAATGCTAATCTCCTATCCTTTTATGGTGTTTAATTAAAGTATTTATGCAATAATAGAGAATATAAACCATAAAAAATGAGTACATACAAAATCTTAACAGATCCTTAGACAAACAAATGCGTGCTATTGTGAACAAGAACAACATTTTTTAAGGCTAATATTGTGGTAGCTTAACCGCCCACACGGCAATCCGAGGATATCCGTCCTGCGGCCGTTATGGGTCAGGAATTCTGCTGTAAACACTTGAGTTGATTAAAATGCGCCTAGTAGTTGAGACACTGGGGTTCGGTTCTGGAAGGCTTTGTTTATGTGATCACCTGACGTTTGGCAGTCTCTTTTGGATTTGTCTGAATCTTAAACCTGCGGGCCGGGATTCGGGCCGTGCTCAGCCTAGTTGCTTTGTTCCCCTCGGAATACATGTATCCAGATTCACTAACTCCCTTCTTCTACTCGGTGAGAAGTCTCGTCACGCTACAGGTTCAAAGAAAATGCTTGAATAAATTAGACGTGAGAGCTAAACACAAATAAGCCCTCTTTCCCTCCCCTCTTGATCTCTGCCCAGTGCATTGTGCACCCATGTGTCTAACAGCGCATCCAAAGAAAGATAAACTTCTGTGGAGCCAGTCAAGTTAACAACAATATTGACACGGAGATTGTTTCTCTCGCTTTACTAAGATTTTCGGTTTTTAAATAGGCGAGTTGCGGATCCACGACGCTGATACTGAAACTGTAGGCATTTTTAATGTGCTACAACCAAATCACATTTCACCAATTATTTTTTACGCTTTAGGAAAGTTGAAATTGCATAAGTTACGTCTTCATTAATAACGCTTGGGTTCCAATCGTTTAGAGCTGAAAAGATAGTTTGAGTTAGAAAAGAGCGATTTTAAAATTCATACTGGTTTGGAGTGTTTTTAATATACACTAAGAAATGGAGAGCACCACTAGCATCTGCCGACCTGGTTTAAGAGCGGTAAATCGGACAAAGTTAAGGCAACTGTAGTTTTCGGGGCTTTGGCTAAGAGCCATTCCAGGTGGCATGTTGCGAAGACCGAAAATGTTATGCGGCAAATTCGGATAATTTTGCTAGGAACGATTTAAGACGAGTGCAAAAGCTAGTGAAAAACTAGTTTTAAAAGGAATTTTGCATCACTAAAGAAAATGAATGGAGGAGAAGAAGCCAAAAATAATACGTCTTGCTAAAGCATAGAACTGTCGGGGTACCACATGGCTCCCTTTAAGCGGTAAATTTGACATAGAACACGAACGCTACTAGTCATTTTTTATTAGGTTATGGACTAAAAAAATGAAACAAATGGGAATATTAATACTCTATGAACGCAATGGCTGCCACGGAACTCTACCACGATTCGGTCAAAACTTTCGATGTGCATATGATTTCATTGTCAAAAAGTTTAGTATATCTAAAAGAATATGAAAGCTCTTTCCTGCTGCAGCTAACTCTGATGTACCTATTTGGATATTCTGTCCTTGCCACACGCCGAAATCCAAGAGGAATAGCTCAAAGTTTATTAAATATCTGTGGGGAGAAATGGGTTCATTAAGCGTTGAAATGAGGGGTTTCGTTAAATAATTCCCATCTGGGGGTGAGAACCTAATCAAGCACTTATAATTTTGGATAATATGTTACGTACTTGAAACAAAAGCAACTTTATTTTTATTGGTCGGAGCACTTTTCTGGCCATAAGTGCTGTGAATATCACTCCTGCTTTAGTTATGAGAAGTTTACAATTTTGGCTTTCAAAATCGATATTAGTAGAGGCTACAGGATTCATATAACCTTGCTTTTCTGCATCCTTTTAAGTTATACATTTAATTTCTGCCTTATTTCGTCATTCTGTTCCGCTTATACTTAGCAGCAGTAAACTACGGGTATTATGGTTTTGTGAGGTTTGGCACCATTCCCACTATTTATGAAGTTTTGTGTTTTCATATTTGACGAATCCTCAGTGCTGACATATTGCAGTTTGTTCTTATTGTTTCGTGTGCCTTGCAATATTTGCAAGATATGTTTGTCGTAAACTTGTAGAATGGGTGACGATTTTGGCGGTTCCGATCAGGGCTTTCTTCAGTCCGGTGGGGGAGTGCTATCCGACTTCGCAGAGGATGAAGATGATGACGATGACGGTGACGATGAGGATGATGACATTGACTACGATGATTCGGATGATGAAGATTGGAGCGAGCATATGGAATCCTCCAAGGTTCCCTTCATTTTACAATAAGTCATTTCTGTTTAGGGTTGGAAAGGGGTTTTGTAGTTTATTCGGATATAGTGCCTGTTCTAGTAAGTAAAAACAATTTTGAAACGAGTCAGTATGTGGTGCCGGACTAACATAATTAAGCATTTGAATTTTCTTTTACCAGTATGTGCAATGGTGCTCTATACGCCTTTTTTAGAGCAATATTGTAATATTTTTTGGGTGTATTGTTCCTATGTTTCTGAGGATTATTTGGCAGCCGTTGAGGCATTAAAATGAAGCTTTACTATTTCATCTTTGGCTTCCGATGCCACTCGTCTTATAAATGCCTTCATCTATTTGACTATGGCGCTGGGTCTCTTCAAGAATCATAGGCATGCAAGTGTGATTAGTCTGTTCTAAATTTATTCAGCGTTTCCGTGAGGATAATCGTGGCCGTGTCCAAACTAGGGGTCTTCCGCACAAGCCTTCCAATTCTAGCCTTAATTGGCGTCCCCGCAAAAGCGCTAACGGTGGAAGAAACTCTCGTAGACCTCATAAGCTCACGTCGCATCAATCTCTGAATAGTTTCTCGGAGCATGGCGGGGGTGGTGTTGGCGTCAATGGGAACGAAAACGGTATCTCGGCTCTCCGCCGCCAGGCATTGCTGCGTCGTGGGGATGCCGATGGGGGAAGGGCGGCGTTAGAATCAAAGTCTGAGCCTCCGCGCCAGTGTCTTGGCCCCGGCTGTACTCGACCTGCTGCCCATTCTGCCACCAAGTATTGCTCAAAACAGTGTGGTCTTATCCTGGCGCTCAAGTCAGTCCATTTTCACATCCTTTTTCTTTTATATGTTGTAGTTACTAGCGTTTCGCGTTTTTTTCATGCAACTTTTAAACACCTTAGCTTTCCTTATCAAAATGCCTTTGTAAACCAGCGTGATTATTACAGTCTTGTAATGGTCATGGTTGAGTTTTTTTATTCCTAGCAATTATGAGCTCCATGTTTGTGATTGAGTTTTGCTTTGTGTTGCGTCGCATTTCACCCAGAAATTTGTTGCTAGTGCACTTTCGTTTGAAAACAATTGCGAATTTTTAATGCCTTTGGTGAGTGGGGATGTTGTGAAAGCGACACATTCTATAACATCTCATGGAATCGTTCATCTCTGAACGTAAGTCGGAATGCGTGTAAGGTTAACAAATATTGGAAACCTTGAGGCTTTTCCTGCATTGGGCATTGCTTTGGCTCATAAAATGTGCCTTGAAATTTTACCTATGCTTAGGGCAGAGTTGTCCAAGTTTATTTGTAACAGGGTGCATTACTCGGTGGGGCGTTTTCACATAGCCGCTCACACATTATCACACACTGCTCTCGTTGGACACCTTTATTTACAAAAAGGTGTGTTGGCTAGGCAACATGGGTACGCGGCCCTCCAGGCCCTGGTTTTAACAAGTGGTAACGCCGCGAGAGTGGGTCTAACACCTTCCCTTGCAGAGGGCCGTGAAGCCATGATTATTCTGTGGTCGTTACTGTCATGCGTTCGAACCCCCTATTGCATGGACGGTTATTGTCATTCGGGATTGAAGCTTATAAAATACAATTGATGGTTGTATTCTCTGGTTTGGATTGAATTTGAATAACTCCATAACCCAGTGGGGAAGCTGCTTGTGTTTGCTGAGATGTCGTTGGATTGATGGGAGATGCTTCCGATGTAAATTATGGAGCGTATAATCTTAATTTCTATTACCTATGGTGAATAAATCATTACCTTTTGGTGTAGTGTTGACATTTACTAACCCATGAGAACTTAGTAAGGTTTTAGAACAACTGTCCTTGGGAGATTTTATCTGGTTTGGAAATGCTCATATCTTGACCGCAGCTCACTTATTGAGAGGTTCCACATTTTTAAAGTGGGTGGCAACAAAACCTTTTGAATTTAATGCGCTTCTGTTTTTTTTTTCAAAAGAACCTCCTCATATGTAAATATTATCGCGTTTTCAGCCCTCAAAATGCCTCCTCTTAAAAAGCATGAGTTGGAGCATTAATTTGTGCTTTCCCTGCCGTCGACTTTTATTAGCCGTGACATTTCCTCGCATTTGTTTTTTTTCTTCTGTTGAAATTGGGCGTGCCTCGTGCATACAATCGCAGCCTAGGGCTTTAAAAGTAGAATTGCAAAAGCTGTCAATAAAGGTGGTTATTTGCACAATGGATGACCAAATTCCCCAAAATTTTTTATTCAATTAATCACCATTAAGCTTCCTGCCTTCGTTACCTTAATAAAGTCCACCATATTTTCCGACCATTTTGCCTTGTGTCGCTATGGTGAGTGAGTTGTTTCCACATTTGGTGTGCCAGCGACTGTTTATTTGCCTCCAATTCATCGCCAAGGGGTGTGGGGATCTAGCACCTCCCCTTTCTTGGACTCTTGAAGCCCATATTTGAGCTAATGCCTTAAATTAGTAAATCAACCCTTTCCTTCCCCAAGTTCTGGTTCTCTCGACTCAGGCTCTTTTGTGGTCATTTTAACATTAAATAAGTCGACCAACAAGCCTTCGCAATGACAAATAACTGTGCCTATATCCTCTCTTTCCCACAAAATAAATTTTACATTTGTTGTGTATATCTGCGGTGGTCTCTAATTGCCTATGTGCTTGTTTTTTCCACGAAACGTCACGTTCCGCCCATAATTGGTTTATTGCTAAATGCTAGTTCTTTTTTACCTCCTTGTCTCATTCCCTTTTCCCTCTTTCTCCCACTGGGTTGGCATTTTTAAACAACTGGTTCGCCAAAGGCTGCTATTTTCTGCTCTCCCCCTTCTGCTATGGTCGTATTTGCTCAAGGACGGAATCCGGAGCACTGTCAGTCATAATTTTGATAACGTAGCAATACACTCCTATGAGAGGATCAAGACTGTCTTTACTTTGCCATAGTGGTACGAGGTGAGGTGTCATCAGGAGCCACAATGGTTGAATAGGTTGCCAGTTTAGTTAGGGAGGGCATCGAGACCAAGGCGGTTGGCTGGTCGTCTTCTAAAAAATGGTGAGTACAGTTATCATTACTTGGCTGAGTTGGAAGAGCCAAACGCACTCCCATGGCAATCACGGTCTCCTAGAGTAAATTGTGGGTGTGTGTGTTTTCGAAATATTGCAGAATGAATGTCCGTTGGATGCTTTGGTTGTCACTTGGTTTCCAAAGTTGTCCTTTTTTTCCTTCAACACAGGTGAGAGTTCTTGCATTTGTTATACCGTTCGTCGGTAAGGCATGTGACTGGCTCTACTTTGCCTATTGCCGACTACGATGTCCTCTTCCCAGCTGATTTGGGTGTACACGAGTTTTTGTCACCTAAACGTGGCCAAAGATTGGTCTAAACATTCATCCCACGCAGCTCCATCCAGTAGCATCACCTAATCCTTCCCTTGTAGGTCAAGACTAGTAGATCTACGTGAATTTGTGGCTAGGCGATCAACAAAACCATTTAGTACTTGAGTAAACAGTCTCAATCCTCATTCCACAATTTAATAACTCTCAGGTATGTGAGCTAGCGTGTGCGTGTGTGTGTGTGCAAGCCTTGGCAACTTCAATCAACCAGTGCGTTTCTCGCACGTGCCACCTAAACAAAAGGATGTAGTACGATGACCTCCATCATAACTGTGGCTCCTTATGCACCCACTTATTGGTGCCACACCTTGTTCATTTTTTGGTTTTCCTTTCTCCATAACGCGCCAAGGTTGTTGGGATTGATTGTTCAGGGAGTGTTTGGTCACTCTCTCGAAGGCATTTAACTTCATTTCTTTTAATTTGCCACACCTAAATCTGGTGATGCTTCTATTTCTCCACAGGTCATATCATCTGGGTGGATGTTTATTCACTCCTTGAAAGACAAGCACATAAACACACACACACGCCGACCTGTATGTGTATACGCTTTGTGTGGTGGGTTTTAGATGTGATGATCATGCCAGCTAATGCAATACTAGGTAGAAGGGAGTATCAAACTTAATTTGTGAGATATTTTGCTTACATAATGCTTCAGCACCCTCATTTCCCTTCTCTATGCGTTAGGACTTGTTTAAACTGCGATTTAGTTGATTTAAAACAAAGAGTACTTTTGAACGGCATGTCTACAACCACGCAAATTACTACCACACCTATAATTAGGCTTGACGGAATGACACCTTTTTCACTCTTTCATTAGGCATGTAGGCTACTAGCAAAAGTTGGTTCTTGCCTTAAACCTTGTCAAGTTGGAAGTGGTACAGCCTGTAGAGAGGAAAAGACTTTTGATGGGATTTATGCCTTTGGATTAATCACCCCTTTCACTTTCTAATTGTACTTCTCTAGACGCTTGGAACGGTTTTTGCCTGGAGCTCGAGCTGCCTGGTACTCCGATGCCTCAGGCGTTGTTCTCAACTCCTTTGCTGATCGTGCGGATCGAGCACGATTGAAGGAGGTGCGTGCCGAACAAATGGCCATTCATAATCGCCTGATTGAGCTGGAGAATCGACATCAGCAACTCAACCAACTCATTGCACGAGCACAGGAGTATAAAAACCGTCTCACACCCGCTCAAATTGTACGCACGCTTAAATCTCTCAGTAATTTGCGAATTTTGTCATCTCCTTCACTTAGCCTGAGAAATTTCGTTGCGTTTGCGATTTTTTTTTAGAATGCTCTATTGTGTTTTTTTGTTCATTCACACCCTTAGAGAGTCTTTATTGAAACACTGTGACTGTGACATCTGTAAAACCATGCTTGACTGGTCAACCAGTTGGTGCTGGTTTTGACAGCTTTTGTCACTTACTTCACCTGTAGGGATTGAGCCTTCTAAACTTTCGGCTCTTGCAGTTGTGCTGTCGTTACCTCACTCACCATGAAACATATGCGAACAACTTTGTTAGTAGTATCTACTCTTTCCGTCAACATTGAAGTTGCTGCCTCTATGAGGAATTCCACTACAATGGAGTATGAAGTGGATTAGTTGATATTTTTAATGCTTGCCAAAGAAGTGTAAATGTGTGTGATTGACAACTAAGTTTTTCTCCCTCCTCATTCTCAGAACCACTGCTTTTCTCCCGCCATTTGGTGAAGGTTTTTTTATCCTCTCTGTTTCATCCGATGGCAAGATTGGCGATGAATGAGGTGTATGATGAAATTTGACAACGGAGCAGCCATGAGGCCTCTTGTGACCTTTTAATGCCAAGCTTAACTGACGCCTACTTGACAAAACGTCGGGTACACACTAGTCCTACGCAAATTAACAATTTCAACCAATTTTATCTCTCGTTGAGTAGCAATTGCATGTCTAAGTTGGCACATTTTTTGGATTCCAGTCTGGAATGGAGGGGTGTTGTTTGGATTATCACGTGATGTTGGTATTTGTAGGCGGCCTTTGATTTAACAGAGTGATGCATCTTCTGTAGGCTGCTTCAACCACTGCCGATTTGGCAGACATTGATCAAGCCGAGCCGGTTGTCTGTGTTACCTGCTCTACGGAGGTAAACATGCGTCATGCTCTTAGACACATGGAGAAGTGCTTCCAGAAGGTTCGTTTTACTTACTCTTCTATTTTACTCATTGGTAAGTTCACCTCTTCCTCTCATCACCTCCATCAAATCCAATTACAGGTTTTGTCTCATGTTTGTCGTTTTTAATTAGGTTAGGATGGAGAGTTCGATGGGTTACCAACATGCCCGTTAAGTAGGTCTTTTCCAGCCTCTCTTCTGTTCTTGGCTCACTGTTGCCAGTGTTGGTCCTGATGCAGTTCATGACATTTGAATGTGGTGACTATAACATGGTAACCGGCTGGAAAATCGCTCTCTGGTGAAGATGGTTTACCATATCTAGGGCATCCAAACGACAGCCTCTAAGTCCTGTCACACTCAGTTTAGCCAAGTATTGTGTGGAGGATGAAGTATGTGAAGCAATGACCTGGATGGAAGGCTTAAAAGGACGGGTTAACAAAAACTCGCACCTACTCAGAACCATAGGGACAAAAAAAGACGAGGGAGGCAAGTATCCATTGTCCAAAGGTCGTTCATTGTTGGCTTTTTTTCTTCATCTTTGCATTGTTTTTGAGCTGTACGGTAATTCAATCATTTGGCACAGACCAAGCCCATAGGCATTACTACCAACCGCTACGGGCTAGCGAGACATCGCCACTGTCAAATCGTTACACTGCCACCGTAACTTATTGGTTTTTTTTTAGTTTTTTTTTAATTCTTCATTAATTCAACAAATATTCGACAGAACTTACTTGTGTTTAAAAGTGGGTGCATTAAAAGGCGTGTGTGTGCCTGCACAGTTGTGGGATTAATTTCGTAATCTGCTGAGGATTTGGGCGCTTGTTGTCCTTCCAGCTCTCTCTTTCCCCCTCTTTCTCTCCCTCTCCCTATCACATTTGCCTTCAGATGAATGAAGTCATTTTTAATCTGTGTCTCTCAATTCTCCTCCCTATTCCTTGAATCGAACAGTGGAAGAGGAAGAAGAGTGATAATGTTTTTACTCTCCTGATCTTCGCTTCTACCATTCTGACACCACCACAGAGAGGTTATCACATTGGTCACTGTTCCATTTAAATGTCACACAAACTTTTTATCCTATTTGGATGAGTTTGTTTGTAGTCGGTGTTTAATAACACATTTGCCTTTCCCAAAGAAATTCACTGAAGATGTCTATTGTACTTTAATAAGGCCAAAGGGAACTTCATATGCGTAGAATTGCCTGCAAAACTGTAATTTTCAAATTTCCATGAACTCGATGTAGTCCTAGGCGGCAGAACTTTCTCATCGAGTCGGGAATGAGGCTTTGTCAGTAGGAAATCATGCTGCAGTTGAGGAACGGTTTTGCTGGATGTGGTCTGTTGGATGCACTGATACGGAGGTGTTTGCTTTACTCTGAGCTCGAAAACTTAGACGCCTTGAACCCTGCCAGATCGCTTGTGTAAAAATATAGCCTTTATCTCCACAAAGCAGTAATACCTATTTGTGTGTTCATTAGATGGAAAGTGCGTCGTTACTTTGCTCTAACCAACGCGAACAGTCACGTGGGACACCGCTCTTCTGCGATGCCTACGATTCACATGCAAAGGCCTACTGCAAGCGTCTACGTGCCGTCTGTGAGCACGTTAAGGAACCCAAGTATCCTCCGGATGCTATTTGCGGTTTCCCTTTGGTGGAGGACGTCTTCACCCCAACCGACCGTTTTTGTTGCACTACCCGACAAAAATGCACCCACCATGTGGGTTGGGAAAGGAAGAAACGAGGTCACATCGATGTGGAGCGCTACCGACAGGTGAGACATAATCCTTTTTGTCGACATCTCTTCCCACTACTTAGCTGTCGTTTCATAGTGGATGTCAAGATATTGATGAATTGATAATGATCTAGTCTATTAACAATTTGCCAACATCTAACTCACTTTACTTGCATTTGTGCCGATACGCATTGGTTCAGATTGGCCTGGTGCTTTGCTCATCTCGGGTGACGCTCACGAGCGCTGGCGGCGACTGACTGACCGAATGACACTCAAGTAATCACCTGATGGCATTTTGACGATTTCAGCTGATCCGTTTGGACGAACTCCTACAGGAGGAAGCCCGACTGCAACGATCTCTCTCTCAGCGCGCCGGAATCCTCGGCATGATACTTAATCGCACAGTTGACGAAGAGGAGAGGCGACAAAGGCAGGAGACGAAGTGTTTTGTTAAATAACAGCCCCTTAATTACTTGTTAACTTGTTACTTGTACATACACCCTTTGACAAAAATGTGATTACTTCGCAATTTACTTGACATCTCTTCGATTCGTATAGTGTGAGAGCCCAGAATCACAGTAAACCATGCATAGAAACAGGATGAAGACAAAGTACTGACACAAAATGGATTTTAACTAAACACGAAATGACATTAAACTATATGGCATCTATGTCCAAGTCATCGTCACTCTCCGTCGCAAGTTCACCGACTTTCTGGTGCTTTGGATTGTGCGAGATTTCAGCAGAAATGGGCGATTTCACCGGAGCCTCATTTTCGTCAAAATCTTCCACGTCATCCTCATCAGACTCCGTGTCGGCTTCTCTTAGCCATGTCAGCATGGGTGAGCACACGTCGGCAATCTTACCAGCTAAGTTCTTCGAAACATACCGCTTTGCCGACTAGAACCACAGTTAAGTATGAAGGAGGCACTTACATTCTTTTCGAACCATGATAGGATAACCTCCTCCTCCACAATATCGTCATCGTAGAGTGCTTTGAGAATATGACATGCTTTTGGGAGCAACTCATCGGAGTTCTTTTCAATCAAGCTTGCCATGGCTCCCAACACGTAGCCCTGAGTCTTGTGTTGCTGATCGCCAAAGCGAGTAAACTGTAAGAAGACTGGTTTATAACGTTTGATATCAGTCACAATAGTTTTGGGATCCGAGAGGAGGACTTCAGCGACAATCAACACTGATCTACTGCCCAGATTTAAACGCTGCGACTCGCTCTTCAGCTCCTGCCCACGTTTTTCCACGTCACCAGCCTGTTTGTATTGAGTGAGAAGTTTGAAGAACATATTAGCTCTTTCCGTCTCCGTTTTGTCAATGTCGGCATTTATTGTAAGGCTGCGCGCCATCTCAGATAATTCGGCAAGACGCCTCTTCTGAGCTTCTTCAGTCGTATCTTCACCCCAATCGACATCTTCGTCTTCCGATAGGCTCTGACTATTCCGACCCTCGTCCCCAGCAGGTGAATGATCATCATCTTCAGGCTGTTGATCCTTACTGTTTTTCACCTTCTTTACCTTTCGTCCTCTTTTCTCCGTCGGAGCCGACTCATCCCCGGGTGGGTTCTTAATTATAAATTGCGTTAGACGATGTCTAGGATCAAGCTGCCCCCGATTTCCACAGGCAGTGCAGATCGTGTTAACTACACCAGCTTTGACTTTCACCTGGAGGGTGGTCTCTGGATTTCCACAATTCGAGCACAAAACAAACTTGTTAATGAATCCAAAAAGCAACTCCTGAAGCCGAGCTGTATCATGAGCACCGTTAACTATATATCTGTCATTCTTATCATCAACATGTATCTGGGCACCCAGCTCGCAGCCAAAGTACTTGGTGACATCTAAACACCATTATGAAGAGCAAGAACTTACATATTGGTTTCCGATAAAGACGTTTGGCTATTTCTGTCACATTCACTATCACCGTTTTGATCCCATTACCTTTTCCTTCGACCTTAGCCGAGAGTTGAGGCATTTTGTACCGATAAAAAGCGTCGGACACGTTCTGATTGATATTGAGCTCCATGTTTTATGAGAAAAGCTATCATCAGCCTCAGAATTGTTGCAAGCTTCAACCATGTAACGGTGAGCTGAAGTTATGTAAAAAAAAACAATCAAATAGGATAAAGATGACTGGAACAGCACGCCACACAGGAAAGACCGGCGCACGAAATGCCCGAGGTGAGCAACCGTGAAATACGGCTTGAACAAACAAAGGCCAAACTTGATAAACAAATTTTGTGCATCATAAGACAAACTTAGATTATCCTTTATGAAGCAAGATAAACTTAAGTTAAATTAAGGTTTTTTTGCTGCAAAAAAAGTTGTCATAGTCGTATGTGAACGTAAGCTAATATTTACGCATCACAGGAGGGCCTCACAACATTGGTGCAACTGCAGACCTAATAAATATAAAGTACGCATAGTTTGATCGAGAATCTACCTCAGGAAATCCAATTTGTGATGTCAATAGTTACTGTAGCGTCCCGAGGCGCCAAATGGGGTAGTAGAAGCATAAGTGAGGTTGAATACATGTATTCCAAAAACAATGGGAGAAATGGGGGCCTGAGCGTGGCTTGAAGGCCAGCCCACGTGCACTGGGCCTAGACAAGTTCTAAAGTGACCACCGAACGTCAGATAGTCGCATAAACAAAGCATTACACTGCCCCTCTCTTCTGAGCGACGTCCTCGGCGCTCTCCTTTGGTACACCTCCTGCTCCAGTCACCACAATATATTCGGTACTACAAGAAAGCATCCACGAGCCATGCGCTCCAGTCGACAGAAAACGCGAGAGCAAGGAATCGTACCTCATCTTCTCGGCAGCTTCAACTGGGTCTGGAGTTTCGTTCGGTCTGATAACCAGATTCGGGGACCCCTACACTGCCGACCATCAATTGCTTCCAGAAATACACGGTGGAACTCTGATCTACAACAGATATGTTGCAGGGATAAGGGGACGGGTTAATGTCCCGCATGCGAGGAGATCCGTTGTGTCATTTCCGACACATAAACACGGGTTCTGTATGGAAAATTCCCACACGAAACTTTTCCAGATATTTCACGGTGGTGTCGATTCAGTTGTTAATAGATAGAGTTAGACTTCATTCTACGCATGTATAGCTCATGATTGCCAGAATGCGCTTCCTAATCTTGGATTTCTCCCCTAAAACGCAAAATTCGTTTGCAGTCTCGTCTACTGGTTTCGACTTTCCGGCCGAGGGGACCCGAGTTTTTGGTATCTGCAAGTATTGAAACAGTGCATCATCCCATCGAACCGTTGCTCGTCGGTTTGTTCGTGCTGTTCTTTTCCGAAAATCAGTTGGCTAATTGGCAAAGTTTAGTAAGGCAAACGTAGGATGTCAGTAAGACAGTGATGTCTGTTGGGCAACACATTTTCCCACACACAATGTCGCTTTCAAAAGCACCTTATACCTAAAAGTCGTTAATGAGATGTCGGGTTCGATTTCCGCTGCCACCAGTGTAGCGTCCCGAGGCTCCAAATGGGGTAGTAGAAGGCATAAGTGAGGTTGAATACATGTATTCCAAAAAACAATAGGAGAAATGGGGCCTGAGCGTGGCCCGAAGGTCAGCCCACGTGTACTGGCCTAGACAATTTCTAAAGTGACCGCAAGATGTCAGATAGTCACATAAACAAATCATTACAGTTACTTCAATGAGGTGTTTAAAGAAAGGTTATAAGTTTATGGCACATCTATTCTTACTGATTGGACCTACCTTACAATGCCATAAGGGTTAGCGTTTAGTAATTCCTATTAACGAGTAAATGAAGTGTCTCGAGACTTCCCACCTGGTAGACACATAAGAAAGTGGAGGTGAATACCTGTATTCCATGCTGAGTAGAGCTCCAATTTGCACGCATACGACACTACGTGGCCGATTCCCGAAACACTGCATTATCTACCTGGACGACATCCTCGTGTTCGTGTTCGCATATGCCAGCTCACGTCTCAGCAAAAAGATGAAGCAGAAGAGTGCGACGGAACGGGAACTTTTCGCCACTTATACAATGGTGAGACATTTTAAGCACTACTTGATAGGAGGACAGTTCGTTGTGAGGACAGACCATCAAGCACTGACATGGTTGAAGACAATGAAGGAGATCCATCGCTCGGTTGCAAGGTGGTACGAGGAGCTCCAACAATATGATTTTATAGTGCAGTATAGAAGGGGAAGATCTCGCGGTAATGCGGACGCCCTGACACCGAGACCCTCATCACCGTCCATGGATGGGCGACAGTAGGTGCGCTGTTACTGAGCGAGCCTACTTCCCATCAATGGACAACCACGCTCATCTTCGACCCCGATACAGCTTTCATCTATGAAAGACTAAGACGTCCTCAGTCAAGTCCACAGTTGAAGAGATGAGTTTGGAGAGCAAGAAAGCCAAGCAAATGTTGGCAGAATTGGAATAAAGTCTCCCTAGAGCACGACGTCATGTGGTACAAAGACGATGATGAGACAGGTACTAAGCGCCTTGTAGTACCCCTTTTCTTGGTGCAGACATCACTGTTGGAATTGCATGAACAACTTGACTGTGTGGAGGACAGGAAAGGACTCGATGCCGCAAGGAAGAGGTACTGGTGGCCTTCGATGACGTCGGACGTCTCTGATTTTTGCCGCGCATGCGTTACGTGTACCAACATGAAGAACTCAACTCGCACGGCGGTAGCCCCTCTGCAGACGATGCCCACTTGTTTTCCAGGGGAGGGAGTAGGCACAGACATCATAGGTCCTCTTCCCACCACTTCGAGAGGAAACCGTTATATAAATTTGGTGATGGTAGACCACTTCACCGAGGTCGCGGAAGCCGAGCCACTACAGGTGCAGGATGCCGAGACAGTGGCGACCGCATTTTTCAACCGTTGGAACTGCCAACATGACGTGCCTCATCCCGTACACAGCGACCAAGGGGCGGCATTCGAAAGCCGTCCCTTCAAAGAACTGTGTAAAGCCTTTGAAATCCGTAGGACGCATACGACGCCGACCCACCTTCAGGGCAATCAGCAAGTCGAGCAAACAAATCGTACACTTGTCGATTTATTGAAGGCCTTTACCAAAGAGCTACAACCCGAGGATTGGCATCTATACCGAGGACGGGCCCTCCACGCCTACGAGCCTCTGCTTACACCTCGACTGGGGTCCACCATTCAAGAGGCTCATGGACCGTGAAATGAGTGTCTCTTCCTTCAGAAATATGTTTGACGCCGAGCGCAGACAACCGCAGAGAGCATACGATAGACAGAGTCGAAAAAGCGTTTTCGAATAGGGCGATTTGATGCAATTGTATAGACCAATTTCTCCGCCACGAAATTCTATCACCTCTGAAGCAAGGAGCCCTGCTGCATGATCAATGTTCTGTCGCCCACGC
>UYWX01020487.1:30456-48076 GCA_900622495.1 Hydatigera taeniaeformis | reverse complement strand
AAAGCGAACCCAACAATTTTAACGACTTCTATCACAATGTGCGCCGTTTGTGGCATGTACCTGCTGGATAAAGGAGGAGCATTTACATCGGTGGAGGGGGGGGAGGAACCTCGGAATTCTCTACAACAAATTGGTCGCGAATGATGTCTGCGTTTGCTTCACCTTTGTCCTGTGTTCCACAGACAAGCTTTCACGAACTAAAGCAACACAGCCGTGAGCCATGTGGAGAAGTTTAGTGTCGCAATTTCTCCAACTACATCCGTGCATAGGTGTCGGAAATGACACATTTGTTTTGGAGCAGATTTCCACTGTCTAGCCCTCGAAGCAATTGACGCCCATCAGCTGCAGGAGAGCCTGATTCTGCCTGTCAGACCGGACGTAACTCCAGGTCCAGTTGAAGGCGCTGAAAAGACCAAGCACCGTGTAGCGTCCCAAGACTTCGTATCGGGTAGATGTATTCTAAGGAGAGCATAATAGGTAGACCTGAGCATGGGCCACACAAATCGTAAAGTGACCGTCAGACCTCACGTGGCTACATAAGCAAAGTGTTACACACCGTTTCTCAGTCTCATGGCAGCTGTTGGCTGGTTCGTGGGAGCTTCCTTCCTTGCAGTACCGAATTTGTTGTGATGGCTGGTGTGAGAGGTGTACCGAGGAGAGTGTCGAGGACGACGCTCAGAAGAAGAAGGTGGCAGCTCACTACTTTGTTTATGTAGCCACCTAGTCTCCGGTGGTGACTTTAATATTCGCCTGGTTGTTGTAAACGTGGGCTGGCCTTCGGGCCAAGCTTAGACATGATGTCTTTGTTCTCCCTGAAATACATGTCTTCGGCTCCACTTGATGCCTTCGTCTACCCAGTGGGAAGGTGTAAGCAACAAAAAAATTATTTTTTTTTAAAACTACGATGAAAGTATTGTGTTAATTACAAGAAATTGGCTGAAAAACTATCCAGTTTTCTTGCACTGCTCTAAAAGACGGCACTGTTATGTCGCCGCCTTGTTGCGTGTCCAGAGGGTGGTTAAAGAGCTTGCATTACCTAGTAGCGTAGCCTTTCCGAAAGCGGAAATAATGTCCCTTATTTGACAACCACTGAAACCTCATACCTCGTTGTCGCCTCAGCCTCTCTCTGACGCTTCTTCATAAGACGATTTGCTTAGAGACGTTTTATTCGGCATCTCAGGAGAGCGGGAGCAGCAGTATAGAAATAGAGGAACGATTAGACCTAAAACGGGCTCGAGTAGGGTCATTTGATCTTTCCAGTACAACGTCAATCAAAACAGCATCTTTAATGCATCGCAATCACCTGCTCCTATTTACATTATGAATCTAAAAATGTGCGAATCTTTGGCTCACCATCTCCGTATCTGATTCGCATGCAAATTTTCTATCTCTTCACTGTCAGTAGTAAGTAGATGTCAAAATATCCAAAACAAAATTAACACGCAATAGCGGCATAAAATTCTACACTTGAAAAGGTTGTAAAATATTTCAATTTATTGCTTAGTCTTGACAACGTTGTCGTCTGAATCCCAAGTCCAAGCAGATCGTCTTCACTAGATCGGCGTTCAAATTGAGTCTTCGCCTCGGATCGGTATAAACTGCAAACCTTGACAAGTTTTGAGGGTGGAAAGTGCCCATTCATTTAACTCCAAAGATTCGATGATGAACTAAACATAGCAGCAAATGAGAAGTGAATCCGTGCCAGTTTTGAAGTTAAAGTAGACTTGATTGTCGGCTGTTGCAAGGATATGACAAATCTTTAATATCGTTTATACTATAGCGCCCTGAGCCTCTCCAACAAGTAAGAGATGGCATTAGGTTGGGCTGAAAACATAACTTCAGACAGAAAAGAGAAAGATTAAGCTATGGCTCGGCCTGAAGGCCAGCCCAGGCGCACGAGAGCAGGATAAGTCCCAAAGTAACCACCAGTCATGCAGATAGTCATGTAAACAAGTTATTGCGCTTCTAGTTTGAGTTGTGTGTCAGTTGATGTGAGTAACATAAAGACCCCATGTTATCTTACACTCTTTTTCAATTTTCGTACTTTGGTTGAATCTTAAATTATCGCCCTTTTTGCCCCTAACTTAGCCGAATTTGGCTTTGATCTCCTCAGTTCCCAAGTGCAGCAGCAACTTCGATGACAACCCTTCATTATGGTACCCTACCAACCCTTACTTTTTTCCAGACTTTTAGTTGCAAGGCGTTCTATGAGCTACAGTTAACAATCTCAGAGTAATAAGCAACTCTGCATAGTAGAGTAATAACTCTTTTTCATTTCATATTTACAATAATTGAAATGCATTACTGCATTGATGCATTACTATTTAGCGATTGCGTTGGTCATTCATTTCAAAAAGTAGCTTAAAAGATTATCATTAATAATACAGGTGCTTCATCTTCAACACTTCAGTTAAGTGCAATTTGAATTACCGGTGAGTTGTGTACATTATGTTGCCAATTTCTTCTCAAATCCAATATTGCTGGTTTCATCCTAGTTGTGCATTATGCAAGGCTGTCTTCAAAGTTGTACGGTGCGAATCCGACAACAAGCGTTAACGTGAATGCGATTAGACTACAACGGCCCCGTTACTGACTAAAGTGCCAGACCTCACAGTTGTTCAACGTTTTGCTGTTTTGGTGACCTCTTGTTTAGCACCAGACACGCTTATAACCTCGAGGCAATTAATTGGTTGGTTTGTGATAAAAGCATTTTAAATCACATAAACTATAAATTCCCTCTCATACATGATTAAATAGAAGCACTTTTGGCATTGCCCAAATTCGGCATCTCTAAGCGCCAGCAATAGAAACTTCATGTTGGTAAACCCGTCTAGTTTGAATTGGACAACGGTATACCTTGTTCATTCGGCTGAGCATAAAGAAAACAGACTTTAAATTGATTTAATAGCGAAGACTGGATGATATGGACTGCACATTTCGACCACTTGGCTACCTACCTTGTTTACGGTTCTTCGCCATTGCAAGACTGAACATGTTGCCATTAGGATGGTAAAATGTTAATCGCACCAAAGCACGCATCTCATAGCACATGTACCCAAAAACATGTACACTTATAATCCTCTTGCAAACGGTTGAAAATAGAACTGCACTTCTCCCTCCGGGTCTAAAATTAGTCACTACGCTGCCCTGAATGTGTCTCAGGATCAAACACTATAGTTTTAAATATGTACCAACGACTTCCAATTGCCTCTCAAGACACCGCTACTTTGCTAGCATGCATCTCACGCTTTTGCTGGATTGTGTAAATGTCTCGCTGGTCTTCATTATCACACCAATGTAACTGAATTTTAAACAGCTAAACAACAACGTTCCAAACCTCAGTTACGTCATGTCAGTGAAGTCTTGTGCGATTGGTGATGAGCCTCCAATTGTACATAAGTAGTTCAGTACCTGTTCTGACAATGAAATTATCATGACTTGAATTTCACCTGAAACCGGTTTTGTCTGTTGATCACCGAAATACACTCAAGATGCGATGATCGTGGTTGGTGAGTTTAGATGACGAGGATTTGGTTTCTTTGCCCCAAAGACTGTGAAAATTATTGCTCTAGAAATGGGTTCAATGAGCATTCAATTCATTAAATTTCTGAACTGGTCAACTAAAGTCAGCTGTTGGTGTGAAGTTCATACTGAGGAAGCTTTGGGTTTTATTTGAAACCCTGTCTCCAAAAGTTCGCCCGTCGGAATCTTTACGTGTATGCGTTGGCCTAAGTTTAACTTCGGGTTTTTTATAAGTAAAAGAGTTAAATCGTATTCTACTGATCAAAGTAAGTGCGGTCTTTTAACTAAGTGCATAGCTTAAGCTCAACCGTATGCTCTTTCCCAAGAAATCCGAATAGACAAATCAACCCTCTAACATCCTCTTAGTAAAACTTCACTTTGTCCTCTACTTGTACAGTTTTTCGCCTCAAGTTTGTAACAGAAAACAGGGTTGTACTACCCAGCATTTGTTAAAAACGCGGAGAGGCGGAATAACACTCCGAATTTCATGCTCGATGAGTCAACCTACCCAACCTCGAATCAAAAATATTCGCGTCCTTCCCTTCTTCCCTATTACCACCCCCTATATTCTCTGTTCCGATGCTGAACAAAGCTCGTGTATGCAAGCCCTCTTGAGGAGACAATGAAGAGGGACGCGGACATTATTGATGAAGAAGTCACAAGGACACTTTAGAAGTGAGCATTTTTATGGAATCTTAGTTAATTGTGAGTCGTTTTTTGCTGTTACCAACAAATGTTCATAAGTTAGTATGCCATTTGTACAGCATGACAGGGGGCGAATGTGATTGGTTGGGGCCTCTACGAATCCCCATTTTCATTGGTTCAGCTCTTCATCCACCCCCGCGCCAAGGCAGGGCTATAAATAGGAATTGTGAAAAAACCTTTCATCACTTAAATAGTTTTGCGTGATCCAAATCACGGTAATGACATTTCTAACCCAAACTTGCTGTTAATTCGCAAAATTTTGATAAATCTGGACAGTTGATGGTATTTAAGATAGATTTATAAGCATTCACCTGCAATTAGCCACATTATTGACACCTTTTATAAACTCATGATTCTTGTGTCCTGTTAAGCTGAAAAAAGGTATCCACATCGTTTATGCTTGTTGACATGCTACCAATTCGTGTTTTAGGTAATAATAACTATCTACTGGTTTGACAAAATTCACTCATCTTCCTTTTACAAGATCAATTATTAATGCATTTTTGAAGTTATGAATGGTAGATTCTTCTTCCTTACAGCATTATGCGTACATTTGCATTGCAACAGTCAGGGGTAATAGGAATTCTTTTGGTCTGCAATGCGTTTCTCTTTGGAGTATCGTGGTACTATGGACCTTTCCAACGCATTCCTCTCTGCAAAGATGTAAAAATTCTTGATGCTCAAGGTATTTCACCGCCAGAGGCATTCTTTGTCAAACCGACCTACACTCCGGGCCTCCTTCCCAATCTAACACAAATTCACTGGCCTTCACTCAAATTTGCGTCCTCTCCTAACCCAAACAGTCTCTACAAATCTAAATTTTTCGCACCCAGAATGACAGCCACTCAGCATGGCATGCTATTGAAGTTCATAAACCTGTTTGCGGAAATAATGCGAAAGAATAATCTGGAAGATAAGTGGTTCATAAGCTCAGGCACTCTTCTTGGCTCTCTTCGGCATCACAGCTTCATCCCTTGGGATGATGAAGCTGATGTACTCGCAGACATCAAGTACAGAGACTTAATCCAAGATAGCATTAAGAGACGTCGCATGGAAGGCTACCTTATTACTCCAAGTGGATATAGAGACAAACTTTACATGTCCATTCTGCCCTCAAGTATGGACGATGTGGACGTGGAGGGCTCTAGAAAGATTCCGAGAAAGGACTATGGCTGGCCCTACCTCGACATTTGCTACTACAAAATTGAAGGTGAACACCTTTATGAATTGGAGGAGTACAACCTCCAGAGCTATGTATACCGAGTAGAAGATATTTTCCCTCTGATCTACCGTCCCTTTGGTGGGATGTGGCTGCCAGCGCCCTTCAAATCGGTAAAATTGCTCGTAGATATGTACCCTCGAAATGTTGATTGCATTTACAATGGCTACTCTCACTTGGCCGAGTGGAGACGACGTCATGCTACCGTCTCCTGTGACACCCTTGCGAGCCGTTACGCCTTTGTTCGACGCTGCCCTATACAAGTGGCCCATACAAACGACGCCAATGACAATGTGACATTTGTTGTGGAGCAGATGATCAATCGCACAAACACCGGTAGTTACAGTGTCGTCCACGAAATCACCACACTCGTCCACTCAGCCGAGCGCAATTCGCATTTTGACCCCTTGACAGTCTGAAGCATCTATGAGTGACGGAGGACCCTCCGCACAATTCTACTTTTTGATTGTTTGCGTGAACAAGCAACTCCTTTTACGAACTATACTTTTCAGTGTTGGCACCGAGATTTAGATTCTTTGATTTTTTTTCAACTTTTTTTGCTTACGAATCAGTGAAACGCAAGTTGTTTACTGAAACTGTTGATATTTAAAAAAAGAAAACTCCTTTTATTAAACCCGATCTTACTGGTTTGTTTACGGGAAGAAATTGCACAAGGAAAACAGTCCTACTTAAAGATTTAATAATTCATTTTCTGGCACATAGCAAAACAGTAGCATTTTTATTCCAAACCTTAATTATTCATAGTAGTTTTGAAAACTAGGTTTGAACATTAATTTCATGCATTCTAAATTTCGTTAGAATTTGGGTTTTTTGAGTAGTTTAATTGGCTCAGACAGCATTGTAAATGGAGAATTGCTTCTATTTCGGGTTGTCGAGCTCAACTCCGTTTCTTGTGCGGTTCTGCTAGTACCAATTGTGGTAGAACAGTTGGAAACCTCTGGGAAGTTGGGGCATCAGAGGGGTCAGTTGGCTGACAAAAGTGTTTGCAGTCTGTGGTTAAAAAGAGAACTATGTAGTGCTGTTATATTGGGTACTGCAATACTGCAAGGGTGTTTAAGCAATACGCACCTTACGAACCGTGCAGCACCTAAACATCAGTTGCGGCATTAGCACGTAAGTTGGGGTTTCTAGGTCAGTCGATTGCCTAATACGTAAGTAAAGCCGAAAATGATAGAGTTAAGACATTATGAGAATTGTGCCACATGATTTGCTGCTATCCATGCCAAAATGCGTTAGGTAAAAGAAACTGAGAGTCCAAGATACAGAAGTTGTAGGTATTAGTAATGACTCATTATTTCTTATAAAGGGTGCAGAATTTTGAACCTAGAGATTCGATTGGTGTTGCTTACAAATGACCTTTTACTTTACAAGTGCTACGATAGCCGACGCTTCCTTCTACTCAAACGTTCGCATCTCTCCGCGTCTAGCTGTCTGGACGAGAATGCCGACAACAAGGTAGATGCACAAAAGTGCTCGCAATAATGCCGTAGTCAAAGTGTCGTACTTGCGAAGCTAAAACTAACCTAGCATTCATCGCTCGTCGTCAGTTAACTATCTAACACTTATGCACACCGCAGCCCCCTCATAGCGGCTTAAACACACCCACCTGCAAATAAAAGCATCTGTTTTGGGGACTTGTTACTCGACTGCTATCGTCAAACAGCCAGAGACGCAAGTCTAACTATGCAAGAGTCAGCTCATAGCAAATAAATCCACTGAAGATGGATATCACATAACGGGGAGTAGGGGGGTGAGACCTTGACAGAACGAACGAACCCTCACTGTGGAGGCTCCGTCGATGGTGTGCCCAGAGCGGGCAACTAAGATTGGAGAGAACTGTACGAATCAAAGTTCAAAGTTCATTTTACTTATCTTTTCCCGTAAAGTGATACCGTAGCGGCCAAGCTTATACGAGCTCCCGATAATGCAGCCACTAATGACTTTCATTACATGCATTTTTTAATTAACCAACGGGCAAAATTGGACTTATGATGTGGAACGTATTCCTCTCCTCAAACCTGATACTCATTGATTTATTTTCAGGTGGGAAAAAAATTCGGATCCAGACTATTTTCCAAAGTCAGATAGGAAAGAGAGTGTGTGGACACAACTTCTAAGAGGTCACCATAAGGTCATCATGAGAAAGTGATACAAGTGCACAATAATGGTATGGAAGTGAATGCAAAGAACATTCAATTAGGTATAAAATAAAAAGCTAGATGCTTATCGTTGACACACCAACTATTTGCATGCATTTGGAAAATGGAGTTAAAAGAAGGTAACAAGTTGATGAAACACACCAGCAGCCTACTTTTTGTGAATGCATTGACACATTGAGGGGTAGGATTTATAGCTACATGTGACTGTCTCAGGGGGCGTTGAGAAAACTTACATCGAAGTTACCTTTTCACAAACTACACGCAATCCTGCTCAAATGATCTTGAAATTGGAGATGGAATTGATTTTGCCTTCACCGTAAGCAATATTCACTGCGCATACGGTTATTGGGTTTATGAAGAGCATGCAAAGTGCGTGCCAAGTGTGCGTTGGGGCTCCAGCTAAATGTGACTATATCCAGCTTCAAATGTTTCGCGAGTTAGCTTAAAAGTGCGAATGAATAGGGAGTATGCAACACAATCCTACCTGCCATGTAATGTCACGTCGACATTTTGCCAAATGACGGCCGTATTAGCCAACTTTAATCATGTGACGGGTAGAGTAAGGTGCACCCTATGTGCCCGATAGTGGTCTTTGAGGCAACTATTTGGATGCATTATCCCCCAATCTAACCTGTATTTTGTAAAGGAACTTATTCGGAGTACCTTGTATGCATATCGTTCTTGATTTTAGGGTAATGGTTTTATGGCTTACATTGCATGTCTGATTTGGAATTGGCTCTCCTCGATCTGTAATCAGCAGGAATCTTTATTGAAACTAGCTTCTCTGCTCATAGCTTTAGCATTGCTGACTTGAAAGCGAAGTTCATATCAGCCAAAATTCGATCCTTGTCTATTATCGAAGAATAAAAGTTCATGTTATTTGAAAATCTTACACAATACCTAAAGAACCTTTATTGTTCCATGAGACCCTATAAGCGCTAATTGCAGTTACTTTAGTAGACAAGTGCGAAACTAAGTAAATAACTTTGTCTAGCAACCCGACCACCTTTGCTCCAACTCTTGTAATACTACTAGTGGAATGTTCTCCGCCATCATCCGTGCTTTTGGAAAATGGTGATAGACCTCATACCCACGGAATCGGTAAACAGACCTTAATCCGATCGGCACATGGTTAACTCCAGAATGACAAATCCCCTCAGAAATAGAAACTTAGACAAAACAATGTGATCTTTGAATCTCAAAGAGACTGGTAAACAAAGGTTAAAAATATTCACGAAAAGGTCGCCTGTAATCGCAATGGGTAATGAACGCAGCAGCAAGCGCTAGCTTTTTCCTTCTCGGCATTGTCATTTAACATGATTAGTGTACAATATCCGTAAAAACGATCAAACCATTCAAGTTAAGCCGTATGTACGGCAAAGTGGAGTTAACGACGTGAAAAAAAAAAGATTCGTCTGTCTTGGCTGTTCATGCGTTTTCGAAAGGAAGGGTTGGTTGCTTTGCTACAGCTGGTACTGAAAGAGGAGATAGTTAGGCATAGCCTAGCAGATCTGACTGAGGCTTTAGCCGCATCAATAATAATCTCGCATTCCGACCAAGTGCCTTTAGCCAGACACCTTCCACATAACTCCACATTCCTAAATCAGCTAAACATAATGCAGTCGAGTCACAATAGTACCAAATTTCAGATGAAGAGCAGTCTTTGTTGAAATGTATCGACTAAGCTCTAATTACAAAGTGAACTAATGCGTGCATACACGGGCGCGGTCAACCATGCTTGAATGCGTATCTACATGCACACATGCGCACTTATGTTAGCACCATCTGTATCAAAAATCGATTGGGATTCTTCCCAAGGGAACTTTTAAAACAGCTGATTTAAAAATGGTGATATGTCCGAAAAATTGTAACCTTTAGTTGATAAAATAGTTTCACATTTGTGAGTTGACAGCATGATTAGGTAAACAAACCGAATTATTTGAACTTCCTTGTCCCTAAATGCATAAAATTGCAACAAACTCTTCCACTGAATAAAACTAATCAAAAATGGAGTTCATAAGATTAACAAAGTAGCTATATGTGTTGTAGCGTCCCGAGGCTTCCCATGGGATGGAAGAAGGCAGTAAAAGAGGCTGGACACATGCATTCCGAAGGGAACAGAGCAATTGGACCTGAGCATCGCCCGAAGGCCAGCCCACGAGTACAAGGGCCAGACAATTTCTAAAGTGACCGCAGAACATCAGGTAGTCACATAAACAAAGCATCACATGTGTTGTGCTTAATTTTGAGGTTCTCACCGGACTAAGTTATGGTGTGCTAGTAACAGCAAGGCCTTGTTCCTATATTCTCGGACTGACATTCCTCTGAAATTTCTGCCTAACAGCATGAAATGATCGAAGGATGTATGGACAAGTAAATTTATATAAGTTTTGAAGGTGACAATTCCTTTTGCAAAAGTAAGCGATATGTGTATGTGCCGATCCTTAATAGACAATTACGACCTAGTTTCAGATTTTGTGGCACACTCTTTTTCGTCCGTATTTTTTTTAAACTACAAGGCTTTTGGAGCGGATAGAATGAATGGATTGAATTATATTTTCAATTGCAGTCAGTTGCATGCGAAGATCGGCTCTGGTTCAGAAAATTTCTGGCCGCAGACCTCCTTCATGATTTGCATTACTTGCATTTATATCAAGTATTATGATGCTTCAAAGATTAAACTACATTTACTTACCTTTATCTGCACAATTCGCTATCTAAAAACACCTACTTGTTAAGAGTAGGGCTCAAAATTAAACCAAGACAATTCCAACTCAGTGTAATGCTTCGTTTATGTGACTATCTGGCGTTTAGAGGTCACTTTAGGGCTTGTCTAACTCTTGAACTCGTTGGTTGGTTTTCGGGTCGTGCTCAGGTCTAATTGGTCTGTTCTCTTTGGAATACATCTATCCAGCCTCACTTACTGCCTTCTCCACCCTACCAAAAGTCTCGGGACGCTACACTGGTGGCAGCGAAAAGCGAAGCCGACATTTATCCAGTGACCTCCGTCCCTAGCGATACCGTTTGTTGCATGTACCTACAGTGTGCAAGGGGCACATTTGCATCGGTGGCGGAGACTCTCCGAATCCCTCGTAACGAAAGGATTTAAGCGGACGTCCGTATTTGGTTTCATCTTATTCCCATGTTTCACAAACAAGCTCTTACTAACTGAAGCGACGCCTCCGTGAACCATCTGGAGGTGTCGAAAATAACACTAGGGTTCTCCTTATATTCAGGACAGTGACTCATCCAGTTTTCTTGCAACATATGTTTTAGACCAGAGTTCCACCATCTAGTCCTGGAATCAATTGGTGGTCAGCAGAGGCATGCGCTCCCGAATCTGGTTGTCAGACCGGACGTAACTCCAGATCCTGTTGAAGCTGTCGATGAGACCAAGTGCGGTTCCTCAGTTTCGTGGTGACTGCCAACTGGCGCGATTGGCTCGTGGGTGCTTTCTTGTAGTGCCGAATATGTTGTGATGACTGGCGTGGGAGGTGCGCAAAGGGGAACGCCGAGGGCGTCGCTCAAAAGGAGAGGGGCAGTGTATTGCTTTTTTGCTTGACTACCTGGCGTTTGGCGGTCACTTTAGAGTGTCTGGCCCTTGTATTCGTGGGCTTTTCGAAGTCTCGAGACGCTACAGAGACAGCAAACGAGAAACATTTATTGTTTTTTGTATTTATACAGTACAATAGTATCTGAAAAGGTGCAGCTACATACTTCTGTACACGGTACCTCGATATAGCATCAACACATAGTTTAGGCATGGGAGACGAACGAGGACAGGGGAGGGCGATTAAATGCAACATTGAGCAGAGGGGCAAGAGATGGCGATGAGTCAGGAGTTGATGAAATTTATTCAATTCGGCACGTGTCGAAGTAGAAGGAAGAACGAACAAGGCGCATAGCAGAGTCGTAGGAACCTGAGAGGACGCTGTCATGCAGTGCCGCTAGCTCCGACTGGACTGCCTGACTATCTGGATCACGCCTCGGATAGGATGTCTCATTCAGTAACTTCTCCATCAAGTAGTGCAGCCAGTAGAGATTAGTGATGGGACGAAACGGTCGCCAGTTATTTCTGGAGCGTAAACATGAACGCCATTCAGCAACAAATCATTTTTCTTCCAGCCAAGATACGCTAATTTCTATGTAAGATTATCACAAGTAGATCTTAGTGATCAGTCTAATTTAGGCACATAACTCTAAAAAAACCTACTCCTTAAAGGTTATAAACATATAAATCTTGATTGCCAATACCCCGAATTGATCTGTATTTCAATGACAATAATAATCGAGCCTAATAACGTCATTCACGATAAAATCGTGAACCCGAAGCGTTCTGCAACTGGAATATCCTTAAGTACATTTTTTTAGCGGAAGTCTCACTAGAGGTGAAAAGAATCGAGCTCAAATAGCGTACAAATCGTAATACCACCTCAAAATACAACCTCTTGGGTCACCAGCACCCTATTGTCTTTACGCAATTTCAGAGTAGAAATTAAGCTAGTCATGCCTTTACTTCCGTCCGCGTGACAAAGAGCGGTTGACCAGAAAAGAAGAGGGTCAGCAATATGAGCAAATAATCGCATGGCAAAGTCCAACTTGAAATAGAAGACAAGGAAGGAGTGAGATTAAGTAACATGTTAAATTAACAAAACAACCTTCATCGAGCGACTGTACTGGACTCTACTGCACAGATTTCTCAAATGGAATCGTAGTACAAATAATTTTTAGATCTCGGCTGAAGACTAATCCAACACTGCCAATCTCAAACACAGCGTAAGGACACAGTGAGGATAACAGCGGCCCCAGCAACACTACGATTGATTGTTGAGCCTTAATAGAAAAGATTTTATCTAGCCAAGTCTATGCCAACAAAGCCAGATACCAAAATGGAAGTTCTGTTTCAGATAGCAATGCAAATAACACAATCTAAATTTTCGATTTGCCTTAACAGTTTTCGAAGGAATGATTTCGTATACAAAAGCGCATGTTAGGTAGCTTTAAATTTCACACGATCAATAGTTTGTGACGCGAACCTACCACGATCTCTGGTAGTTTACAACCGTTTTGTTTCAATTAAACATTTCAAATTTAGAAGGCGTTTGAGATGGTTTGGTGCCATGATGATAAGGTTTGCTACTCTGGTAAGGCCAGGAGAGCTGTTAGATAAATGCAGGTCTGAAACCTTATCAAGACAACTTGGAGATAAGTTTTGAACGGTAACAAAACTTGATTAATGAATAGGAAATGAGGAAATACGGAAAATGTGTGTGCGAAAATTATAAATTGTCAGTAACTCTGGTTTTAGACTAAAACGCGCAGACGATAGTGAACCGTTTGAAACAGTGCTGAATGAAGCGAAAAGTTAGACGATCGGCCGTACCCGTTCATATCTCGCATCATTCGGTAAATTTCGAACTGATAGTCACCTTCACATTCGAAAATTTCAGGAGAATCGGACATGTCCACATACACGATGTTGCCCTCTAAAAAGTTGAAAACTTTAAGCAGAACGCACGCTTTCCTACGCAAAATTCATTGCCAACTGTTTAAATATGTTTACTTACATAATTTCAGCAGACCATTTTGTGTATTGGAACATTCATCACATGCAGACAGATTAGTTGCCTAATAGGTTTCAATGACAAAACTCCAAACAAGGACATACAATGATTATGTGAACGATAAAATGAAAAGTACACAAAAATCAGCGAAAGTAGTCGCAATATACTCAGACTTAGTTCTAAATGACCCTGAAAAGAATTAAATCGATGGCTGATGTCCCATTTCCAAAATTAACCCGGCTTGAACTTACAAATTTCAAAAATACACTGCGATAAGGAACATATGTAGTTTGAAAAAAAAAGGTTCGTTGCATACAGAATCAAATGAGAAGTAGCTGCGCTTGTAATGCTTAGCTTAATATTTGGTAGTGTGGCACAAAAGCAAGAATTTATGAACCAAACAACCTTCATTCTTTTAACTTTGTGGGGTCATCAAGTGGGATAAATAGAGCGCATACCATGGCAAAGACGGGAGACCGTGAAGTCAATTATGCAGACCCGTACACCCTCTGTCTGCACGGAGTAACTAACTCCGTTGACTCGATAGCGCAATTTTGTCTGCTTCGTGGGCTTCACAAGGACATTGAGCCAATGGAGATCACGATGCTCAAACTGCAGAGCAGATTCTGCTGCCGCCAAGGATAGAGCTATCTGTTCAATCACAGAACGCGCCTCCCGGTACGAAGAAAACTAAATGGAGGCCAAGGCTTTAAGTGGGAGACGGAGGAAAGAGCAGGAACATATGTGTTTACATAAGTATCCTCATGCTCTAAATTAGAAAAGCTCTTCAGACCGCGGTCAAAATAATCCGTCGAATGCTCGCAAATACTTTGTAAGTGAAGAATTCCGCACCCGAAACTGGAAATAGGGACTACGTTTATTTATGAGAAGGCTTAAATCCACAGCTTTTATTGAAGTTCGGGAAGTTCGACATGGAGAAACCAATAACAGTGTTAATAATTGGTGAATTGACAAAAAAATTTCTTAAAAGACCGTGTTACCAAGTTAAAATGAAAGTCATTTCAGATCAATGTAAGGCAAGATAGAAGCGGACAGTTATGGAAATTCAGGCACAGCTGAGACCAAAGTCGTGTTTGGAATGAATAAATCCATTAAAAGCAATTTGGCGACAGATAGAGCTGGCAACCACCCAACAAATGATGACAATTAGCAAACGGAAATTCGTAAATGTAGGCGACGAATGGACTGATCACGTTGCCGTGCATACCATGACAATTATTCTTGAGCAGCAAATTCATTTGAAAGAAGATTAATTTTTTCAATCATCAAATAGTGGATAATGCAGCGAATTTTTCCCAATTAATAAGTTCATCCCTTAATTTTACAAACCCCAATCAAATTTCATAAGTACACAAAAATATTTTGATGGCCATGTAAAAGATCGTATACAACAGTTGATGTGCTTAATTGAATGCAAATGTTCAAGTTTTCACACAGATCTCAAAAAACAATTTAAGTTGCATCTCAAAGTCAGGTCCAAAAAGTCAAGCCAAACGGACATAAATGCACCCCCAGGATAGCATGACCTTAATATACAACGGCAGTGACTAGGTCATTCATACTGGCTTTTCGGCTTAGGAGGGGCACGACGAACCAATAAAGCCAGTCTCACTGACATACGTACAAACATCGGGATGTGAGCACGAATGCTACGTAGATGGATGAACATATACTCAAATATGCTTGCATTAACAGTCGCAGAAAACTAGCATATCCCGAACTAAAATAGAGGCATGGAATTGAAAGACTAAATTTTAACAAACTGACGAGACAAACGATTCTGTTAGTGATAAGCTCCTCTGGGAAAAACAAGTAGATTACTCAGACATAAGGAATAACCGAGCAATGGATAGTAGCGCTATCAAATAAGGAAACAAGTCACCTTAATAGTACCCAGGGGCTTGCCAGCATAGTCAAATTCAAGAATCATCCACTCCTGAGATCTAGGGAGGAAATCGAGACATTCGTTGTCAGAGCCATGCTCTGCTTCGTACTTTTTCCAAGCCGCAGTCAATTCTGCTGGCCATTTGCCGCAAACGATGGCGGCTCTGAAAAAACATATTGAAGAATTTGTGCTCATAAAATCGACAGAATGGGATAAACGAATGCTGCATACCTTCGCAGCTGAATGAAATTGACAGTTCTATTCTGACGATACTTGAAGCCAAGTTCTGTAAGCTGTCTGAGACCGGAAAAAGACACACTTAGCAAAAATATGACTTAGGATAAGGCGGAACTAAAGACATAAAAAAGAAAGAACATACTTTGAAATAAAAACCTCCGGATAGACGCGATGTGACTCCATTTGTTTTTCTCCATTAACAGGAATATTGCCATCAATGGGGAACACTTTTATAACACAAGTTTTGTTGGCCTGAAAGACTTCAGCGTAGACTCCCTCACCGATCTTAGAAATATTTTCTAAGCTTCTAGAGAATATGTAGCAGTAAGCACCAATAGTACGTACTCAGCGTCGAAAAAGGATGAAAACGACCGAACTTCTGTTTGACCACAGAGTTCCATCAATTTTGTCCGAGGATCACCAACTATCGACTGATTCTAAAACGAAAGAGAGCTAAGACTGGTAACCTAGTTGACGCAGCAAACAAGGTACAGAAAGAGGATTTACGAAAATGGACTCATCAGCCCTCCCCGAGAAGCTTATTTTTGACAACTCCGGTGCCTCTTCAGCATCAAACTCAATGCGCCTAGCATTCAGTCGTTTCATTTTCGCAGCTTGGTCTTTGCTCATAGATCGAAAGCGACGCGGTGAGAAAAGTGGTGAGAGCAGAGAATCAGTGTGATGTAAAGGAGAAAGGGGACCACTGAAGTTTTCACGATTCTCTAGATCAGATGTTCCATTCGATGATAGGCTCCAAGCGTCAACCTCAATACTCTTTTTAGTGGGAGTAGAACGATTTGGAATCCCATCGCCATTGAAGTTTCGAAGTCTATTCCTAATGTTCGGAGTTTTCAATGCTCGTAAGGAATGACGAGCCGATTTTCTGGTCTTATGCACATCATCAGAGACATGATTTACGTAGGAACGCGAACGCAATCGCATAGTATCTGTAAGTGAAAATATGCCTCCGAACCAATGCCAACAAGACTATTTCAACACGGCACAACGATAAAATATTTGTACTACAGAGATGAACCTCCAAAAAATAGACAAATTTTATCCTGCAGAGATAGGGTGTGAGGCAGCAGATTCTACAGTGTCACAACAAACATAAAATGTAATGTAAAAATGTGAATTTTAGCTGTCTGACTTCTATTGGCTGAATCAAAAATGGCACCCGCAAACGTAAAAAAGGTGTGGTAGAGGGAGAATATTCGACCACAGTGAAATTAAAAGCAAAAAATGTCATTGCAAACACAAAGCAAAAAGTTAATTTTAAGCCTTATCGGCAATTATCAACAAAAAAGGCAATACGGAAATTTTAATTTTGAAGCATGAGAAGCTGGTAGTGTTACCGAAACTAGACATTGGATTGTAATCGTTCCTTATAAAGTTCCAATGTAGGAACTGCCTGCTTACTCTCATGCCTTTGAACCAAGTACTTCAAGAGATTTAGTTGCACCCGATTAATTAGGCAATGAATACAGAGGAGAATGGGAATAAGAGTACAGATGGTCCGATTAGACAATATCATCCGTAGGTATTCCTTACAGTCCTCGTGGGAGAGATTCTTGTTCCAATTCCTTTCCCGCCTCTCTTTTATCAAGGTCAAATTGAAAAAAATTAGCATCTATTAAACCTAAGACTTCACACTGGGTAGAAGAAGGCATCAAGTGGAGCCGAATACATGTATTTCAGGGAGAACAAAGACATCATGTCTAAGCTTGGCCCGAAGGCCAGCCCACGTTTACAACAACCAGGCGAATATTAAAGTCACCACCGGAGACTAGGTGGCTACATAAACAAAGTAGTGAGCTGCCACCTTCTTCTTCTGAGCGTCGTCCTCGACACTCTCCTCGGTACACCTCTCACACCAGCCATCACAACAAATTCGGTACTGCAAGGAAGGAAGCTCCCACGAACCAGCCAACAGCTGCCATGAGACTGAGAAACGGTGTGTAACACTTTGCTTATGTAGCCACGTGAGGTCTGACGGTCACTTTACGATTTGTGTGGCCCATGCTCAGGTCTACCTATTATGCTCTCCTTAGAATACATCTACCCGATACGAAGTCTTGGGACGCTACACGGTGCTTGGTCTTTTCAGCGCCTTCAACTAGACCTGGAGTTACGTCCGGTCTGACAGGCAGAATCAGGCTCTCCTGCAGCTGATGGGCGTCAATTGCTTCGAGGGCTAGACAGTGGAAATCTGCTCCAAAACAAATGTGTCATTTCCGACACTTATGCACGGATGTAGTTAGAGAAATTGCGACACTAAACTTCTCCG
>UYWX01020487.1:0-30354 GCA_900622495.1 Hydatigera taeniaeformis | reverse complement strand
TGTTGTAGAGAATTCCGAGGTTCCTCCCCCCCCTCCACCGATGTAAATGCTCCTCCTTTATCAAGTAGGTACATGCCACAAACGGCGCACATTGTGATAGAAGTCGTTAAAATTGTTGGGTTCGCTTTCCGCTACCATAAGCGTGGCGTCCTGAGACTGCCCTAACGATTGGAAGAGGGTATTAGATGGAATTGAGTGCATATATTAACATGGAGGCAGGAGGATTAAGCCTGACCTTGACCTGAAGGCCAGTCCATGCGTGCAAGTGTCAGACAAATCTTAAGGTAAATGTCAGACATCGTTCGGTCACATAAAGTATTCCGAATAAGATCAGTTTTGGTGGCTCCGTAGCCCTCGAAAACTTTGCACGTACTAAGCTGGTGGGAAATAATTGAAATAAAGGAATCTTGACCTATATATATTGCCTGAAGACCAGTCTACCCTTTCAATCGCCTGCCGATCTTCAAAGTGACCGTTAGACATCATGTAGTCAAATAAGCAACGCATTGCAATTTTCTTCTTAGACTTGATTTTTGCAGTATATTTGGCAAACCTCCGATATTATCTTCTCGTTTACTCTCTAGTGCTTTATAGCTCGCTATAATCTATACATAAGAAGTAGTTACCTTTTGGTTAAACTTCCCTTGCTGATAATTAAAGAGAATTTCTTGAGACATTAATACCTGCTTGAACTTAGACTCATTCAATTTAGCCTTTTGGCTTGAATTTGGCCGGGTTTTTGTTTCTTAATTTAGGCGTAAAATGTAGGACAATTTACTTCTCGGATTTATATTTTGTTACCCAGCGGTATGATTTGAAGTGTCTTGCACAGTACGAGTATTTATTGCGTTTTTTATGCATCCTGCTTCCTTTACGTCCTAAACTTCGAGGTCTTTATGTTAAGCATTATTACATCAATTTTCTCATGGCTTAGTGTCCAAAATCGCCCTATTTACACAAGCAACCATTTTGTGACTTCAATTCGGTTCGTGGTCGTACTACCTTGTCAGCCCCTTGTCCGTCACCGCATGTGGTCCAATTATCACCTATGAATGCCAAAACAGTTGTCCCTTGATGCCTGTCTTTTTGCTGTCATTGCGTGGAGCAGGTCCACTTACATCTCTTTATAATAATTTAGTGTTAAGTGTTATGTCCAGACCTAGGTTTTTTACAAAATTACCTCCATATTGTGACCTATTTAGCAAGGGAAGAGCCCTTTGTTTAGATAACATAAATTTGTTTGACACAAAGTAACCGGCAAAATCACCTACTGAGATTAAATTCTTTGATCTGATTCGATGATTAAACTTCGATACTAGCTTGATGTCATTTTCCAATGTAAACTCTGTCACTCATCGTACTCTCCATCTTGTGATGTTTATGTTGTCGGTCTGGACTGTTGCACATCTGACCAATCTCTTGTAAGTGTTATCAATCTGTTTTGATAACAGCTTTATCCTCTCCATCAATACGTCTCGTCTCACCGCCTACCGCTTCCATTTCAGTTGAATAGAATTTGCTCACTTCCTCTCGGTGGTTTTTAATAACCCGTCTGACTCCTTGCCTTCTACTTGCTTTGTTTTATGCAGAAGTGATGTGCTATAAGCTGTTGCATCTCAACTGTTGAATCGAGAGACGAAATCAGGTGATGGAGAATCCGAAAACCGACTGATTTAAACGGCCAATGCGAGATCGAAGACCACCTCCTCGGCATCAACGAAAGGCTCTCCCATTTTTACCTCAGAACATCGTAAGGAAGGATGACGAATAAACCTTGCCACTCATCAGTTTGCCAGAGTCCCTGTGACATCTTATACCGAATGCTACCTAGAATACTCTTGAGCTCTTCCAAAATTGCACACAACCACGACAGCCCACACTCTTCGGCTGTTAAGTGTCCCCATTCCCGGATTCGACCCTATCAGAGTGGCTCCGACCTTGGAGAGATGCGAGATTTTAATGCAGTGTCACCACCTCCATACTATCTACTCCCAAGAAGGAACCTCATAGAATGTGATTTGCCATCGTAATTAGGCCTCCTATGCGTTATATTATCATTTGACTTGTCATTGCCTGCTTTTCATTTAAATGAATCAATTAGCAAATGCTGAAGTTATTTTAAAGAACATTACATTTTTACAGAAGACAGCAGAGCCGCCAATCCATCCTCAACAGTTGGGGTAACCTGGGTCGAAAAAATGAATGCATTGCTAAATCGCGACCACCGAGTGCCTTCCGCCCTGATTAAAATGGGGCTCCGAAAGGGATTGATAGTGAGGAGGGTTAGAACCGAACCTGAGTCAGAGATGTCAACTCCTGGATGTAATCCCACGGAGTGCAGGATCTCCAGACCCCATAAACACGAGTATGGACAAGAATCCGTGAAATAGGCAGGCACATTCATGATCAAAAGAAAAATGATTTAAAAGAGCAACTAACCTTAAGCATTTCCAGAGTCTTTTTCCATGTGGGATAAGCAACAAAGCCGACATTAAAACCTTCAAAAATGTGGAATGTAAGAATATGCTTAAGAATTACCTATAACCAGGTCTGGAAGACAAAATGTTCCGGAAAACTGCGCTTCTTTAACATATTGATGGTAAGTTGCGCACCAAGTACTGACAAGCATGCGGCGTGAGAGGAGCCATTTTTTGCCATTTACACAAGGAGAAATATTCGGACCAACCATAGTGATGACTATCTTGTCAATATCATGGGATATTAGAAAATCCAACTCCTGTGCCTCAGCTATGAGACGTGAGGAAGCTAAACTACCTTAAATACAGGGAGCAAGTCCACTTCCGTTTCCACACCAATTAAGTGGATATTTAGAGATTTTTTACTTAGTATCCGCTGAATCACCTGGTCACCTGTGGTTCAGAGGCAACTATAAGCAAAACGGCTATTACCTTTGGTTGGGAGCAACTTGTTAAGAATGTGGTAGATTGTGAGTGGCCAATGAAAAAGGAGAGCCAAAAGAGACGAGAGCGAAAGACCCATCCACGCATAAAACTCTGACCAGTCACACAAATCGACCGAAACAAGTCGAACAAACGAGGAGGCGGATTCAATTTGCGGGTGAAGTGCGAGAGTAATCACATCACTTGGATTTACATATGCCCTCAGAATAGCATTTTCCATATCTTCAATATTACAAAACAATAGATTTGGTTCAAGTTGTTCAAGTGAAGAAGAGTCGTATACCAACCCAGTCCATTCTTTTAAGCCATCTCCTGGACCATCACCAAGTGTAATAAACAAGTGCTTCCATAATCCCATTGTAAAAACACCATAAGTTTGTAAAAGTTTGTATAATTTCACTCGTGAAAATGACAAAGATGTGATGCCTACAAGAATCAAGGAACACACAAATGGACATACTTTCGGTATACTGGAAAGGGAAGTCCTCAAGAGCAGCACTATATTCCATGAACACCTTCATAACCTTGCACCACAGTTTATGTGAATGTTGGGTGTTAGAAACGCCTTCCAAGTCTTGATGTTGACAGCGCTCGGAACAATATAGTACTGCTTTGCAAGTTGGACTGAAGATCAGATTGACATCGACAAGAATTACCAAGTAAAGACTGTCTCGTAGGGAATTTTCGTACTGCATTTACAGCATAGAGCAAAGTCTGAACCGTCCAAATCACTTTTATCACCCAAATTGATAGTCATGCCGCAGACCCCAACTCGCGACGGTCATTAGCTCAACTTTGCCGCGCAGTCCTGCTTGTACAAACGCAAATGTGTGGTAAGTGTGCGAATTATACTCGACAAATTTCCATTAAGACATCAATTAGGTCGCGCAACCCGAATTTCATAGAAAGATCCAGCAAACGCTCCGGCCAATTTAAGATATTTTAAAAATCAAAGTATTAGTAAGTTGGAAATTAATATCGCTGAAAAAGACAAACTAAACTTTTTCTAAGAACATTATTAAATTGTAAGCTTTAGTGCTTTATTGCTCACCAAACCGTTTTAAATTTATCATGTCATGTAACGAGTAATAATGGGTGCATATTACCATTACGATTGCCTGCATCGGCCGACACCTAACAGTAAATGGAAGGCATTAATCTGAACTAAAAATGTGGTGATCCTTGACTTGGCCCTAATTCCAGCCCACACATACAAGAACCTGATGAACTTTAAAGCAACCGCCAGACATCGGTTGTTAATTAACACAACTCCTCTCCTTTTTTCAGAGACCTCCTCCACACTTTCCCTTCATACACCTTCCGCATTGGTTATCACACATTTGGTGCTTCTAAAGAGTACTAAAAAACCATCTGCTTCAGCCAACAACTACCATGAAACTGGGGAAGGGGACTTCCCTCCCCCAGCAGCCTCAGCTGGACCTGGGGTTTCGTCCGGTCTGAGGGCGGTAATCAGTACCGCATACAACCGTTGACTATCATTTGCTTCCAGGACTGAACATTGTAACATTGGTTTAATAAGGAGGACATGATCAGGCACAGTCCTGCATAGAAGGGAATTGAAGTAATGTCAGTCACGACGCGAAACTATTCCAGATGGTTCATGGCAATGTCTCTTCAATTGTTTATAACTGTTCTGTGCAAAGCGAATTCAAGGTGCGAGTAAATCAGGCAAGCTCCTACTCGCTGTAGCTGCCGTGTTACAAACTGTGGTACTAGGATAGAAGTCGTGAGAAAAAGTCCGGTTGGTTTTTAACTGCCACAAGGTTAGTGTCCCAAAACACTACTATGTAGAAGACAATATGTTGGGTTGACTGCATGTTTTCAAGAATGGGTCTTCGCATGACCCTAAAGGCCAGCCCTCGGGTACAAGGGAATGGCAATCCTGTGGTTGCATAAACATATCCTCGGGGCCCTGAACCTCTGGTTGCACAAGAGGATTGCTTTGAGATGGCTTATAAGGCATCATTTCCATAACAAAAAGGGGTAATGGAATGTTTTAGACAACGGCCCTACTTTACTCCACGAAAGGATCGTCGTGGCTCTTAAGCAAGTGATTTGCCCTAAATGACCGCCTTCCCCAATAAGGTGAATTTAAACGGTTGCATGTATTGCATTCACAGTCTCCATAAGTGCAGGTATAAAAAATATTCTAAAATTATTAATTTGGGATGCAATCAATCTTTACTCCAAATGTGGATTCGTATTAATTGCTGCTTATTTCGGAGATGTCTTTTGAACATAAAAGTCAGAAGGAATTAAAGTTTTGGTTCTATTCTAGAAGCACTTCTTCTTTTAAATGCGCTTTCATGTTATTTCCATAATAATGTGCGACTAAATCGGTTGCTGTATTAATGTAAACATGTGCGTACATTAAATGTGGTGACATAACACAGTAGTTTTCTCCCTTTGGCGTTATTTTGGGTGTTGAAATAATTATCAGCCAAATGTAAATCGCGCTTCAACTTTCCACTGTTTTGGAATTCAACGCTCAAAACTCGCATACTTCTCACTTTCTGTATCTGTTTTCCTCAAGTCCTGGAATGTCTTATTACTGGTGACTTGGCATTTTCAATTGTTTTCTGCTCAACTGTCGGTCTCAAAAGCATTTTGACCATGTGATTTAGGATGTTAGTTCTGTGTAGCTAGTTCATTTGCATAGATTATACTAAAAATTTGTAGAGTTGTGATAGAGCACCAATACTTTTCCTTTAAGCCCATCCGAAGCTATTCAGTTTGGTAATCACATGTCATTTTTGCTTCGTTTTACATATAACTTCATTTGGGATCCGTTTGAGCTATTTGAAATCACCGTTTAGAAGAACGAAAGTGATCTTTCAAAGGTTTTAGTTAAATCTGGTATTTTCATTGGCCTCTATTAACCACTGGCTGAGTTTAGTTTCGCCTATTTGTGCCAGGCCAGTTTCGATGTAGATGGACTATGGTTGGAGTTTTTCCCATCCATCTCCGCAAATTAATACTAACTGGATCTAATTGCATCGCTGTCGTTACCATAGCCATTCGCATTCAGGTTCTGACCTGGATGAGGACTTTATTGGCCTTAGGCACATAAGAGTGGGGTTCTGGCCTGTGGCTTGAATTTTGATTAGCAGAGTAGTTTGCAACGGATAAACAAGTTAAGTCGTCGTCTTAATCACAACTTATACAAAAACTGGGTGAAAGTGATTCGTAGGAAACTTAATAAACGCCTTCACAAATTCCGTCTCATAGACCACTACCAAAGATGCCTCAAAAAATATGCGATGGTGGTTGGATGTATCACGTGAAGGCGAATCCTTGTAGTGGTCCCAAGCCAGCTCCACCGCTTTCTTCTATTCCCTTGATTGGCCTTCAACCAGAAGATCCAAATGAACTCGTCCTGAAGAGGCCGTTCTCTAATCTGCGCTCATCCGACACTCCTTTGATTCGCCTGCAGAAAATGGGTGGTCGAAAGGATCTCCTCTGTTTCCATGAGAACAAACCTCAAAAGGATTCCGTGGAGGTGCTTTCTGACTGCGCTTCGAACGACCCTCAGATAGAAAGGCAGTCTTTTCCAGATAGCCTACTTAAAAAGTCTGTTGGTATGCCTCACTCAGAGTGCGTACCAAAACCGCCTGCACATTCGAATCCAAAGACCATGACTTCTCCGTGCCCTCCACTGCCGACAACGGAGCGACCAAGACAGAGGAGGATTAAGCCGTGGAATCAACCGAGTTCTCGACCCGGTTACTCCAAGTACAACAGAATCGTTCCTCCGCTTTCCTTCATCCGACGGGAGTTCTTCTATCCTCATACTGTCAAATACGTAAGGGTGGGTTATCTTTTCCCTTTTGCCGCACTTCTGTCACATTGACCCAGAGTTTCGGCAGATAGTGTGAACAGGTCGGTCTTCACCGACCTCACTAGGGCACGCTTGACAGTTTGTTCGCGCAATAGAAATTTTTACTGCTTCCATTTGCTAATGTTATTTTTGGTGGTACCGTTTCTCGTTAAACTGTTTAATTTGCGCCTTATACTAGTACACGTTTTACGCTCGAGATTTTCTTTGGGTTCAATTGTTGTGTTAGAACACAAGAGAGTATTAACATTTCCTTAAAACAATTTCACTTGTTTTGAGTGTTCTCTCTCTGCTCTGTTGGGCACACTCCTCCCAATCTACTTCATCAAACTTCAGTGCCTTTTTCTCCATTCTTCGATACCATTAGGGCTCGCATCTAAATCTCTGTGGTTGCGCACCACCGTCCAAACCTTACCTGCTATTCCTTCCCTTCTTCCTTTCCCCCATTCGTGTCTCGTGACATTGTGCGTGTGCGCTCTCTTATGGACTTGCAAATGTCTTTTAACCAATCAGCACTCAGCCAGGCCTGCTCCTCACCTTGCCAGAATTCCTACCGAATGTGAAAGCGCAGTCTGCCATGACGTTGCCTCCAGTCTGCGCGTTCACCTTTTGTGAACTCTTCTTTACTCTTTGGTCGGTTACTGCACTAAATGAAGTCGCTTATCCCATTCCGGCAGAAATAACTGAACCGATCGAGTATAATGTATATGAGTCTCGTGAGAGTGCTGTGCTTGCTGCAAAGCCGCGTCTGCTCAAAAGTCAACGGGATGAGATAATGTCAACCATATTCAAGAACTACAAGACTCATGAAAGACCGACAGAATTGCTTAATGAGTCCACCGTTGTTAAAGTGAACATGAAGATTCTTGCCATCTTTTCTGTCGACGTGCGCAATATGGACTACTATGTGGATGCACTTCTACGTCAAACCTGGATGGATCCCCGATTGATGTGGGAACACTTACCTGAGCATGCAAGCTACACAATGCCGATTGTCTCACCGAATCTGAAGGACCAAGTATGGCTACCGGATCTTTTCTTTAGAAACGGAAAGGACGGTTATTTGCACAAGATGACTCTCCCTAACTACCTCCTTCGTGTTTATCCCAGTGGAAAAGTCCTCTATAGTCAGAAAATCACAATGCGTTTTGCGTGTCAAATGGAATTGCAAAACTTCCCTATGGACGAACAGGTGTGCGATATAAACATTGGTTCATATGGCTACACACTTCGAGAACTGCGTTTTGATTGGACAGATCAAAACGCTCTCGAGCTCACAAAAGACCTTCAGATCTCTGAGTTTAATACGCCTGCCAATTTCACCACTATCGACTGCACTGAAAAGGCCTCCACCTCTACCGGAAATTACACCTGTCTTCTGGTGACGTTTCACCTTTCACGACAGTTGGGCAGTTATTTGGTGACCACTTACATCCCTAATGCTCTTATCATAATGGTTTCATGGGTGAGTTTCTGGGTTCCAGCCGATGCTGCTCCAGCCCGAGTGCCTCTGGGTCTACTCTGTCTTCAAGGTCTCTGCACTCAAGCCGTATCTCTTAGCTCAAGCCTTCCTCGAGTCTCCTACACCAAAGCCATTGATGTATGGGTCATATGCTCAATCATTTTTGTGGTCGGTGCTATGGCAGAATACGCAGTAGCACTCACCGTTATGAACCGCGAGCGATTGATCTCTTGGCGTGTCGGAGTGCGACGAATTGTTCGTGAGGAGTTGGCACGGTGGTGGAAGGCTGTCTATCACATGGAAACTTCAAGCAATGTCAATCGTGCCTCCTTAGTAACTAAGCGACAGGCTGAGGTATTTGCTCACGTGGAGGCCATACTCACACATCAGGGAGATCTTCGACCTCCCAAGCAGACCCGCAAAATGCTTGGCGAGGTCGAGTCCGTTGTAGACGGTTATAGTCGATTCATCTTTCCCATTGCTTATCTCGTCTACAATGGCTGCTATTGGCTTTATTACCTTGTCATCGTTAGATATTAATAAATGCTGATCATCAGATAACGTCGATGCTACCACCTCGCCCATCCAACTACTATCTCATCCATCAATGCTAACCCTTGTCAGATTTATTGTCGTCCTTTTGTGGGAGATGTGTTTCTACACGTATTTTCCCCATCTTGATATGATTTTGTTCTTTTGAAAATATCAAATAGTTTTAAGATAGGGTTGTCTTTCTCTTTGTTTGCCAGCCTTCTCCTCTTCCTTTGCATTGAAGTTGCTTCTACTGCACTTTTTATTACGTTTTTTAGCTCGCCAACAAAAGGCGAACTCATGTTCCTTAGTTCTTTACAAGGTTAAATAAATGATGCTGGAAGTATCTTGAACACCTGAAATATTGAAGAAATGAGTGGTGAAGCACAGATTAAGGCTCGTAACTGCCATTTGTAGTCCGATCGTTTAGTGGACGCTTTCAGAAGCTCAATCAGTACGTCCTTTTTGAAAATGACACATCGTGTAGGATTCTGTGCTCGAGAGGACCTTGCACACTTCCTTATGCGTAACATACATTTAATTAGTTGTCCTGTCATTAGCACAAACTGTTTGAAGCTTGTAGACTGCCATAGATCCTTTTGACTTTGCTTACCTTGAAGGCATCATCAAAGCTGCAAAGAGAAATGGCAATCTTGAAGAAATTGTTGGTACTGCCTTATAGGAAGGGCTAGTAGATCATGAGCTTGGGAGAGGTCATGCTGCCTAAGCTAAGCACAAATATCAGTATCACTTTCTAAACTCCGACTTCATGAGAGCCTCAAGCTTAATGCCACCAACTAAGTATTTTACGGTAAATCCTGCATTTCGAAAATCAGGTCCCATTTTTGTCAAAAATTTCAGCTTTAACTGTCCAAAGTGGAGTAGATGTTGGTATTTTCTTCGTTTCCAATGAATGGTGTAGTGGTTATTCCTTCAAAAGGTGATCTCAGCGCTCCGAGTTTCGTCAGACTTAATAGCAGATCAAGGAACCGGGAAAAAGCAAATACTAATATTTGTAGAATTTGAGAGGTTGGTGGTCTGAATCAAATACAATTCTGCAAGCGAAAAATGTAACCCATGACGACTCAAGAGTTCCCTAGCCCAGTGCATGATCAAAAAGGTCCGAACCTTGTTCAATTGAACGTTGTTTCCACGATGTCTGGTCACATCCCAGCTCCTTTGTATTCCCTTCCCTTCAATTCATGCTGATGAAGGCATTTAAGTAGTATGGTAGTTTTGGCTTTGGATGGTAGTAGTCTTGACAAGGCTCCACCTACCCGATCCGTTTTTTGGTAAATGTAGGCTACGTTAAAAGTTTGCACATGCTTATTCATTGTTTTTAACTCAAAAAACCAAAAAATCCCCAAACATATTAATTCGTCTCAAAATGTTGGCTACTTTCATATGAGGTTGTCATACTTTCTCCATACATTGGTCGTTTCAATTTTACAGCGTGATCTTCCGACCCAACCCGACTGCCTTGCTGACCTTCTGACGCACAAGTATGCTGAAGAAGATTATCAAATGCAGAAAAAATTCTGGAATGACTACTTAAGTCAAGTGAAAGATATCAACTGCTGTCAGCCAAAGACAGTGAAAGTTGTCACCAGTCGTTTTAACCTCACACCCAAGCAATGTTAAACAGCCCTGGGGCCTTGTCCACGGGGAAGCTCCATTTCTCTACAGTAAGAAAAATAACATTATTTTCGGTACAACCTCCTGCTGTCAAATTGTACGTGGACATAAGACTAACCAATGCTTATTATACCAGACTTAATTAGTTAAATTTGACGAGGATGATACCTACGGATCAGTACGACTGCGTACACAAGTAAGTACAAAACATACTACTACTGGTACCCTTTCCGCAATGCCTGTTTTTATGAATTGAATATTTGAAGTAAAAATGAAACACTACCTCTTACAGAAAACGCACTAGGATTGGAAGCTACGTCGAATCCGAGAGCGTGTCCTGTACAACGTGCTGGTATAATAAACGTTTCCGACCTCTTCTGTTCACTCATACAGCTATAAAGGCATTTTGCATCGCTTGGGTACGTTGCGAAATCTGTCAAAAGCAAATGAGATTATTTCTGATAATCAGTCCTTCCGAAACTATCGAGGTAGTGCATTGTAATGTTACCATCTCCGACTGGCTGAGCTTCAGCAAATAGTGCGACTGTTCTCAAACGCTCATACTAAACAAGTGACTCGAATGCATTGTTGTAGTGATTACCAAAGCATGATGCCACAGCAACCTGGCATTGTATTACCAATCTCATTGAGAGAACGCCAATGCTTACAGAGTCAACACGGCCAAACCAAAGATACCCACGCCGTGCTTGACAATGACCCATAATTGAAGAGAACGCTTTAACATAATCCTAGCATTGTCGGTTTAAAATTAGATTAGCTGGTGTTATGCGCGCTCGAACTTATAGATCGAAAATACCAGTCATTATTATTTTTTTCGCCATCTTTTAATCGATTGACCTTTTGTATGTTTGTGCGACCTAACGGTTTTGTCTGGATTATTAGGTTGTGGAAAGGACAGAGTCGTGGCCTGACATGAACTCCTGGTAAACATTACAATTGATGGGCTTGAAAGAATCGCCGTAACAAAAAAAATTGGAACTGTCGCCGCACGTCAGCCTAGTCAGGGTTCGGAGGCCTACCGACAGGTGACGAGGCCCTTAATGCCGTATACAGTATTAAATCCCACAATCGGTCATGTGATCAGACCTTAAACATAGGAGTCATCACCATCTGGCTGCGAACTCGTGAATCACATAGCAGCCGTACATGTGCGCCAATCAACTGCGAGAGCGAACCCCTCGTGCACACACGGGACACGAATAAAATCCAGACACTGAGCTCAAAATTGGACACTAATTGAACGACCCTGCAAGGCACGCAAAGGTAGGGAGACAAGGTTGTGTTCGCGTCCGCACACACTAGCGGGTTTGGCAGCCGTTGCTGAGATGTATCGATTTTTCGCATCCAGGAGGGCAGGCGAAACGCCGCATCAGACGTGCAAACGCGCGCACACACACATGCGCACTTAGAACCGTCCACCGGTGCATGGCAGGGTCTAACAGACCAATCAGCTATAGGCGCAGGCTAGGGATGCGCTGGTCTACATGCACGCATGCCTTTCACTGTCGACTCCCTTTGTTTCTATTCATGCACATGATGCAAGTCGTCTGGCCGCCTTGGCTCTGACTTCGAGCGGTGTGCGCAGGAAATAGGCTTTCAACAGATAGTAGCGACTACGCTTGTGATGGAGGAGGGGAGTGCGTTGTAATTTGTAATGGCTTCTTTAATTTGACGGAAATTTAGTGTTTGAGTAATCTTCCCTCATTCGCGAATATTCCCATCTTTCGCTGCTCTTCTACAGGGGTTTTTATTCTAGCGTCTGTTAAGTTGAACACTTTAGTAAGTTAGAGTTCTACCCGACGATATGCCACAAGTAGAGATCGTGGAGGGAAGACGTTGCAACACCAGTAAAGTCAGATTCTGACAAGCTATGGGTCTGTAAAGCTCGACCTTGCATCGAGTAAACAAACGAATTTGGCCCGCAGTACCTGCTACTATTACATGTCGTGACATCCAGAACCTGAATTACGAGATGGGTAGTTTGGCTTATTGTTGTAGAAATAGTTATAGTTCTTGTCCCTGAATCACTTATTGCGAAGCGTACATGAAGGTGAGCATTCTGACAACTGGTTTTTTCCTTTCGAACAATGAGCTCTAACTTCTGATAAACGATGGTTTTGCTACACATCCAGGTCATTTTAGCAAGGGCAACGCATCATATAACGAGTAATTAGCATTAACTTGCCATTTGCTGTTGAATGCATTTCGAGAATTGAGAGCTGCAAGAACAAAAGTTGCTTTGAATGCAGACCATTACATCCGGAGGACGAGCTCCTTTACCAACGGTAGAGAGTAACAGATCCCCGCTGTGGGGACGATTACCACCGATGAAACACGTTACCATATCGCGGTCTACTACCTCCTCCACCCCGGGAGAGGAACCGTGAGCCCCGCCAAAGTGGCAACCAAGAAATTTTTTCCTGTCTAAAGGAAAGGACTGTAGGAGGCGTTCGAGATAGCCCTCTCGCAGGCATCGAGATTGTGGAAACATCACAAACTAACAGTAATCGTCACACGAAAAACTGAACAGAGGAGTGCACCTAGAACGACGTTACGCTACTCGAAGCGCTCAGAAGTGATTAACACAGGAGCCCGTTGAATGAATTAGGCTGAACAAATTTGCCGGCAAATGAAGCCCTAACACCAGCTTGGAACCACTTTATTGAAAAGTAAGGCGGTTAAAAGGGGGAGACAATAGCCAACGCAAGAACCATCTTGAGTGAGCAGTAAAAAAAACGACGCTTAGGGATGATATCGCCCGCAATTCGCGGACCGCTGTATTTCTCGGTTCTCAAGCCATCTCACGCGAGAGCCCGCACTCCAAGGAAGAATCGAGATAACGAATCCTCGCGGCGGCGTGAGCGCAGCCAGCCCCACAGTGGCTGTACTGACGGCCAGACAAGCACATTGACAACCCGCCCCGAGACCACCCAAATCTGCAACGCGACGTCGTCACCAGGGGCAGCCTGCTGCGGGCGGGCCGATCTCCCATACGTTCGCAATCAGCGGCACACCGAGGCCGATGCGCCCGTGCCGCGAACCCACACGCGAGAGAGCCCCGCGACCGCCTACCAGGGAACTTGCCTCCTGGCGCATGGAGCAACCGTCAGTCAATGAGCGGCCCAGGCCCGTGCAAGGAACGCGTCCGCGCCCCCACGGACCCAGAGCTGGGCACGCCGAATCCGCTCCCGCAAGCCCAACCGCGACCGTCCGGCGGATCGCGGGAACCACCTCAGGAACCGAAAGTCACCTCGGCGGCCTTCGAGGCGAACAACCCGACCCGCCCCCCGAGCCCCTCGCCGTAACCATCGCCCACGAGTACTAATCACTGCCGAGGAGTGGCGACGAGAGCCCGGGCCCGGACCGGAGGCAGACCGCCACAGTGCGGGAAAACCGCATCTCCCATCACACACGAGAGTTCACACGCAGCCCGCGAACTGGGACCATGCCTACCTCGAGGACCAAATGCGATGGAGAGCAGACCTGCAAACGACCACCCAGCCCGGCGGGACCCAACTCCGAAGCAGACCTGATCCAGTTATCAGACGCATGCGTATAGACCTACGACGGCGTACCAGGTGCCAGAACCCAACCAGACCCGATATTACAGCAACCAAAACCCCAATGCCCATAAGATCAACGAAATAAGACAAAATTAAGACCGGTCGTTTGAGCTGCCGGCATGTGTCCCAAGCAGGGCTGTGATACTCTGACTAAGTAGATCACCACCCTCGGGACACTAACTGACAGTAAAACTACGAAGGCCGACGGTAAAAGACGCCACTCGTTCATCAATATTGGCTGTGACATCTCAACCCGTGTCTACAGGCAATGTTGACGACGAACAACGCCTGCGGTCATGACGGTCAAAGCAGCATCTTAGGAAAAGACGGAGTAGCAAGATGCTTAGTTCTTCCGTATCTCACTACCATCGTCTTTCACGAGATGACTGCCAAACACAAGAACATGAAGTACGTTAAATTATGGAAATACACAAAGCAAAAAAGAACAATTCAACGCCACCCTACAACCACACCACGATCCCAAGACCAGTGACTGAGCAAAACACTGCCGATGTGATCATTTACATAAGTCATGTGGTCAAGCTAAACAAAATAATAAAAATAAAATTAAAAAATTTAAAATTTTTAATATAATTAAAAAATAAACATAACAAAATATCTTTAAATTTACTACTAAAGCACATAGCACTGTTTATAAAAAGAAATCCAATAATAATCGTATATTTAATTGGCTATAGGTTATTGTTGCTCCTTCCTTAATTTAAATCCTAAACTATAGCAGCAAGTACTTGGAAAAAGGAATGTGAATAGATGTGGTAACGCTGCCTCGAATTTGAATTAGAAATCTTCGTATTTTATTTTCCCCACTCGTACAGGTTCGTGGGGCTTCTAATAGCGACCCATTACTCTCCATCAGATAGAAAATGGCCTTGATTTTGTAGCGCATACATATGTTAGGCGAAAAAGTGAAGATAGTTTTGTTTGTTTCAGTTTGAAGACAAGTCCACCGACCCAACTGCAAGACTATTACTAAACTAGCAGTTCGTCATATAGGTGCTCATCGTAAGAGCTGCCTGCCTACTCTTTGGCTCTTGAGCTTCAGACTTCAAGAGGGGGTTTGTTGCAAATGATTTATTTGACATTTGTTCTAAGAAGAATGGGGATCGGGATGCAGATGAGCAGAATACGAGATATCAACTGGAGAGAGTCTGCAAACACTAGGTTAAGCGCCGTAGAAAATAATAACAAATAACAGGCTAGCTCTGAAAATTTTCTTTAAGGCGGTTACCACAGAGCGTAGACAGGTTCGGTGATATTTCTAGGTAACGCTCAAACGTTAGTTCAGCTGAGACTCTGTACTGATGAGCTGAATGTCTTGGACCACTACTTCCAATGCTTGATTGTCAGTACTGACTGTGGTCGGCTGAGAATCCATGTGTATAAACTAAGAGTAGGAAGGATTATGCAATGTCCCGAGGGTTCTCACTATAGAAGAAGGCATTAAGTTACGGTGGAGGATAAAAAGATGTTGGGCTTCGACTTGACCCAATGGCCAGCCCCACGTACATGGGCCAAAGCAATATCAAAATTGCCGCTAGATATGGGGTGGTTATACAAATGAAGTATTAACCCCCCTTCTTCTTTGGAGTGACTTTCTCACCACTTTCCCATGGTACACTTCCCGCGTCAGTCATTCCATATTTGGTGCCGCTAGAAAGCACTCACAAACCTTCTATCCTAGGCACTAGCTAACATATGACTCATATAGTAGTTTGATTATATGACCGTATGATGTCTAATGTTTACTTTAATATTCGTCTGGCTCTTGTACGCGCAGGCTGGTCTTCAAAACAAGCTAAGGCATAGTCATTTTGCCTCCTTGCAGCATATGCAATCAGTTTAAGTTGATGCCTTCTTCCACCTAGTGGGAAATCTAAAGATGCTGCGCGTCAACCGAATCTGGGGTTGAGCCCGGTCTGAGAGCAGAAATTAGTATCGTCCATAACTATCGAACATAATTTGCTTCCAGGGCTGGACATTGTTATGCTAGTTTAACAAGGAGGACGTGATCAGACACAGTCCTCTATGGATGGGGCTCCGAAGTTATGTCATTTTCGACGTGAAACTATACCAGATGGTTCACAGTGTATATAGATTCTTTCTGTAGATGGGTTTATGTCTCGTCTTCCACCTTATTTAAATGCCAGAGTTGTCACAGGAATTGGCATCCTTTTATAGGATCTCAAAAGTGGAGCCTACTTTTGTAGAATTCAACGCTCAAATTATTTGCTTTTTTGATACCCCATTTCGGCATTAATCTTTTTCCAACGCTTTATTTTGATTGGTCAGCCAACTTTTATCACTACTAGGCTGGCGTGCGTTTATTCTTTTGTATTCCTCTTTTGTTGCTGAATATGCAGATAGATCTTCGAGGTTTTCTGACTTTTGAATGGACTTTATCACTCGCATATCATGGGTCATACCTAAATATTGATGACATATTATCGACTAGCAATCGACTACTTTGCAAAACTCGGATTTCATTACCCAGAATTGCGCCCCTATTAATTGGTCCCATACATACGTACAAGCGACCTCAGTCTTCCACAGAAGGCGCTATACATGACAACGATGTTTCATCAGGAACTAGACTTGAAGTGCCTCTTTGGCTCATAAGCAGTATTGGGAGTAGTCGACGGCAAATTTTCTTAATTGAAATTCCCGTTATTTACAGGGTAGGTTCACTTGAGCTGACCTATGTGGTATAGCTTGTATCAAATAAGAGTCAACAGGAATGTGTGGATAGATCCAAATGATGAATATCTAAAAGATTGCCATCCTTGAAATATTCTTATGTATATCAGGACTGCAACCTCGCCAGGATTCGTTAATGGGCGTATTCATAGATTGCATCACTTGCTAGCACATACGGAGACTTATCCTGATTGTGTTGGATATTTTGAAAGGTGGTTTCTGGTTTCAGGAAATCTATCGAGAGATTTTCGCTGCAGATCCCTGGGTTGTCGATCTCCGAAAAAGATGCCCCAATTTCTACTCCTTTGGCTGCCACTTGTCCAGCCTTTCTCTACCAGGAATGCCTGCCGTAATTGCCACTCTTGAAAATGTTTTTCAGGTTTGTCCATTCAAGTTGCTTATGTGGTGTGCATAGCATCATACTTTTAGAGCAGTAGAACATGCCTTCAAATAATCGTAGGGCGTTTTCAGTCGAAAAAACTGATCAACTTTGAATATTCCTTAGTTATGGTTCAGTAACAGCTTGAATTATAAATATCTTGAAAAGGTGAATACCTATGACTATTTGCAAACTATGAGGATTTGGGTGTTTTGCTTTTAAACAATAGTTATCTGTCACTGGTTTGCTGTGTCAATTTGTGGCGAGTGCCTGTGAATATATCTGGGCAAGGAAGTACTCATTTTGCCAATCTTTTGACCATCTGAAGGGCATATTAGACATATTCGTCGAAATATGCGCATGTGCGAGGTATTCACCGTATTCTATGCCCAATGAAATGGAATTGCTCTCTGAAAATTATGCAAGATGTATCCTCACGTCATGCAAAAGTTCGATAACTGTGAATTGTATGAGCAGCCTTTTGTTCCAGGAAAAAATATTAGGAGTGTGCCCTAAGTAAATAGATAACTTCTCAACTCTATCAGCTAACCGGTCGGGTTGTGTGGCTAATGAGAGCCGGATGATCTAGAAAATTTACTATTCCCTTTTGATTTAAAGTTGAGGTTTGTAGTTTAAGAATGCAACCACTTTTCTTTCCAGCGACGCATTAGAAATCTCATGGAGGCTTCTCTCAATGCAAATAAAGTATCAGTCATGGGTCTGATTTCCAGGTATTTTATTTCCTCTTGTTTCTTATTATTATAACGGAAAACATTTTCACTCTTGCTTTTAGATATTGTTTACCTTTACAGCAAAAACGAACCGCAAAATAGGTTCATTGTTTTGCAATAATGGTGAAATGACAAACCTTCTCCATCTTAGTTTGCAAAGCCAGATTGGTTATTTTGCGGCCTCTGGGTCACTTCTGAGTGTGATCGCGGAGTAGGATGGCGCAATTTGGTTTTTAACTGCAGGACTGAGAATAGTTTTCTCGACATCTTTACAGATATTATGAGCCAATTACACGAAATTGTTCCTTTTTGATAGCTGACTATGTCGAGTCTCCCCTGAGACCTTGAATAAAATGGTTCTTGATTTGGTCTCTCGTGCCTCTAAGGGTGCGAAGTTTTAAAGTCAAGAGCCGTTGGTACCTGATGTAGCGATGACAGGTCACTGGACTGAGTTCATCTATTTCCTACAGTTTTTGCGTGTGAATTGATTGTTTTTATTAAATTGTGGCCCAGGCGGTCTGTATTTGAACACTGCCTTGTGGTTTTTTGCCAAAGTGAGCTCCCAATGTACCTCAGTTATGTTTCTCGTATCCTTCATGCCCTCCTTTTGATCTCAGTTCTTTTGAGACGTTTTTTGTAAAACGACAATTCGATAAAATGTGGTAACTGCCACTAGTTAAAACCATTGTAGAATGCCTCAGTTCGAAAGTGGTTTGCCCATATGTGAATTGTAGGCAGATGACCTGGATGGTCGGTTGCGTTTTTTGCCAAATAACTCTAATTTTGTCCTGGTCTTAAGTGAGAGAAGATTGCCTGATCGCGGCAGATGTCCACTTCAACCTACGCATGAAAAAGTGGCCGAGTTGTCATCCAGTCAATGATCAAAATAACTGGGTATGCTCAAATTTGATGTTAATGCTGGGGAACGCTCCACATCCAAACCCATCTGGCAAAAGGGTTGAACTGAGTAAATGTCGACTGAAAAAAAGATCTGGTTGCGAGATATGCGTTCCCAAACTTGAATCAAGTTCCACAGACTTCACATTAAACAAAAGAGTACAAATGGAACATTTCAATTGTCTCCGGATCTGAGTGTCAATTTCATAATCCAAAACCTTAGTGCTGATAAGTCTCGTCCTTTAGCAATGAATATTGAGAAATGTAGATCAAAGTTCGTATAAATGGGAGTCAGCAGTAAAGTATATTAAGTGAGAGTGGCCGGCCTAACTTTTGGAATTTGTACATAGAATTATGCACGGCTCAACCAAGACTAGGTGGATGTGCTAGGCACGGAAGAATGAATCAGCTTTGTCCCATCCATTCCAGATTAGAGGAGCTGGAACAGGCGCTCTTCCGGATAGGTAGGAACGGACGGTGCAGCATCGATCGGTGGTTCTCGCGGATGCACGAGCGCCTAGAAGCCTCTACTCTTGCGAAGGCCACGGAGGCAGCTACTGAGGCGTCGTTACTGCCGTCTAAGAGATCACGAAAGACATGAGCTCTGGCGAGATGGGATCACTCGTTGTTTTTGTAAGTGTTCAGTTATTCAGATAAATGTGCTTGTGTGGTCATTCCTCTTCACTTATGTGAAGCAATAAATCCCTTCGTTCTGAGCGATTCGGGTGGAATCGAGATTGGGACAGATTGTGACTCCGTTCCAACTAGCTGCACTTTTCGCTATGACGTGGTCGGTAAGATACCTAAGGGGTCCCTGGAGTTCATGTAGATGCGATTATATCGGATGAACTGCGGGCAGCCTCGTGGCTCTGCTATTAATCGTCTAAATCCTTAGTTGATATTTTGCGATGGATAATGTTAATAAGCCCGAATTTGTCACATTTTTATCATCTAACAAGGAGTTTCCAGCAAAGAGTAAAATGCTACTACTAGCGTTTTCGCGGGAATAAATTCGGGCTGTGAAGAAGGTGCTCAGAGGTCCAGAGACATCATACTTTATGGGAATTCAATAGATGGTGGCGCATCGGTCTGTAGCGGGGTTTGGACAACAGATTTATCTATGAGATTATTACTTTAGGGAGTATAGCTTTGGATTGTGATCAAAATAAATCAATATGCGTTAACAACCAGGGCCCGCCAATTAACATTTAGGTCATCCTCGCATTGATGTCTTGTTTCAACAGATTTTGTGTAAAGCTACCGATTTGTTCAGTTAAATGCATGCACAATACTTGATCTCATCTCTATAATGCCAATGCATATTGCAGCATAGGTCCCCAACTCTGTGAAAAGCATCTTACGTAACATAGCTCTTTAACTAGCGAGAAAAGGCATTTGAGGGAGATGCTTGTCAAAGGGTCACCACCTTTAATGCGATCATCTAAATAAAACATTTGGAATGCTGACAAACCTGGGTTTTGTCCGATGCATTGCAGGACAAATAAAGTGGGAAGCATGTGGTGTAGCCTCAATGGCGTTGATGTGCCTTTGATGTAAGATAAGGCGCAAACCGTTCTGAGAGGGGAATTTCTATGAAACCCCCATTTTAATTCTGATGTCATAGTGTTTGAAAGTCCTTTCCACTACGATTGCTTCTTTCTTGGGTTGTTTTCTAGTAAATTATGGGCAAAGATCACACACCATAAGTACATCAATTTCGAACTTCATAATTTTGGAGGAGGCTAGTAAACTTCGTCTACGACTCGAATTAACTGGATTTTGGTGTAATCTGAAGAGGCTATCTTAGGGGTCTCAAAAGTAACCTACATTTGCAGTTTACAGATCGAGATTTCTCTTTCAAGTTGGGGTCAGGAAGAGGCTTATATTGGCCATCACCTTTTGTGCTCTTCAAGTCAATACACGCGAGCTCATATTTTTTTCATCGGTTAATTGTCTTCTGACCGAATCAAGATTTCCTCGTTTAGTAAAATTTGCAGGCATTTAATTCATATTCAAGTAAGTCTGTTTGCAGCCAGGAAAATGGAATCGTTCGGTAGGAACATCTAGTTAAATCTGAATGTTCAAAAGTAGCTTTATAATTTCAATTTCAGTTAGGCGTCAAAATGAATGGAATGAATTAATAATTCTACTTGAAATAAATTAAGTAGGATTGCTGTTTTCCAAGACCATGATACTACTAACGCTTCCAAGCCTAAGGCTCACGCATACAACGTGCTCCAGACATAATAAACCTGCGGATTTGGTAGTAAAGTAAATGTAATTAGACAAGGGTTTGAAAACCTCAATCGAGACTCTGAAGCCACTTTTAGGTACGAGGATTCCAAGTGGATAAGAGTCTAAACTCTCCTATCCAAAAGGAATCTCAAGGAGGATTTTTTGCACTGATAATATTGGGCAAAAATATGAAATGATTGGGTGTTATTAAAGACGTAAAACTACCTGACTACTAATAAAAAAGTGATGTTCTCTTATTCCGATTGGAGGAGTTCGATTTGTTCTAAGTTTTGATCCTTGTATCTCTTTAAAATGCATGGGCAATTGGGACGTTAGTAGTTTGGGTCACAGCAATTAGTGCCAACAAAGATTAACAACCTATGAAATGCACTGCAAAATAAGATGAAAAAGATTGTGAGTTTGAACGTCACAGTCAGGGGAATTGAGGTGAATGGAAAACCCTGAATACAAGGTTGGCAAGAGTAGGAGTCGGCTTGTACACAAGTTTTCCAATCAGCGATGCGGTATAATTATGCATAACTTGGAAATAGCAGCGTAACAAGGGATAAAACATAGCCACACAGTATTCAATTGGCAGGCAGGTCTTCAAGCAGCATGGGCGTGAAAGACGTTTTTCTGAAATGTTTGCCATTTGGAGGAACCCAAATTAACGAAAGAATGATTTAAAATGCGGTGGGCATACGCAGGTGGGAAGTGTGGTATCTTGAGGCTTTCCACTAGGTAAAAGAAAGCATTAAAATGGAACGAGTAAATGTATTCGAGGAGTAAAGGTAGGAAGTGGGGTTTGGCTTAGTCCCAAGGTCAGCCTACCTGTTCATGCAGGTGGCAATATAAACAAGGTATTGCAGGAATTTGAGCCAAAATAGACTCTCTGAGTACTTGGGATTCTTAGAAAATAAACTCACCTTTTGTGAAGGACTGATTGCAACGTTAGATCGCGATCCAACATAACTTGCTTCATCGATCCACACGATGTAATGGACCAAGGCGCTTCTCATATGTTCTCCATTGAAGTCAAATCTTTTGTTTGCAGTAGCAACGGACATTAATTCATTCCGAGTGTTGTGAGGGATAAAAGAAAGAAGGAATCGTTGTAAGTTCATGAATCTCCTCAATCATCGGCGCTTGGCTTGTGCCGAGTGCACGAGAAGGATTGAGGAATATCAGAGAAGCAAGTGGACTTCATTTCAAATGTTCATTCTCATAAGGTTTTATGTTGGGATGCGAAGGCATTTTATTAAAGAACATGGTGCTGAATCCGATGCCAGGAAAAAAGAGTAATTTTTGAAGGTTGCTATCTTTCAATTCGATATGGCAGTAAATGGAATGAAGAAACGTGTTCACCTTCTTGCTTGTTATGATCAGAATTTAAAGAGTGTACGATGTACTGAGCACTCAAGCAGCTTACTCTTTGCAAAGATTGTTTCCTTAAAATATTAAAAACGTTGTATGGAATCAAGCTTATGAAGTTTAACAGTCAGTCATTTCTAGACCTTAACTGCAGATGCAACCTCTGTTAAAAGTGCAAATTTAGGACAGTAATAAAATGCGGTTTTTAGTGGGATGTGATCAAAGAACTAGCTAGGCGTGATTTGGCTCCACTACCTATTTTCTCTGAACACATGACCTTTAAATGAACCATCTCTGCGAATCAGTAGCTATCGTTATTACATCACATCCTTCGAGAGGTTGTTAAGGCACAATTGCAACAGAAGAAGGGAAGGTTTTAACATTGGCATTAGTGCATAGACGTTGATAGCATTTACTTTATCCAACAAAAGTATGAAATGGGGACTGTGTAATATGAGTGACGAAGATGCAAATAAATGATTTCGTCTTTATTCGGTGGGAACCTCATTTTTATAATTTACCTCTCTTTTTATATGTAGCCAAGTAGTGGTCGCAAGTTGACGCGCACGGTGGATAATGGGTAAGAAGTGAGGTAATTTAAGCAAGAAATGGTAAAAATCCTGGAAGAAAATAAGTTTGATACAGTCTAAATCGAATAGAGACTGGAGACTGCAATTAAAAGAAAGTCTATTGAAGTATAAACACATCTTTAATGCAATTGACTGAGCTGTAAAGCAGATCTGGTGACGTTAACCTTTGATCGGTGCAATTATTTTACTGCCGAATCAAAAGGGCAAACTGAACACAGTTGTCAGAAACTCAGCCATTAACGTTCATTCTACTGTTATGTGTTAAATAAGAGAAGGAAAAGATAGTTGATCTCATACTAATCTCTCTGCTTATGTGCAGAATTGGAGCTGTTTTAGCGCAGTAATTAATAAGTGCACCACGCGCATTAACAATAGTGCTTCACGTCCCCAAGCGGATCGCCTATCAGGTCTACTCTCCAAAACGCGGGTCGACTTCTGCCAAACACGCAAACAGGCGCGTACAAGTATAAACAAGGCTAAGGGTAAAATTTACAACTACTGCTGCCACTATCACACTCAAGAGGCGCCGGAGTTAATGAAACAAGGTGCGAAAATTTGGCAATGCATCTCCAAATTCAAGGATTATACAGGATTGTCGACACGAGCAAAATAGTCACTTCATTGTTTTGTACAAATTCATGCATTGCCAGCTGTGCGGATGCATACATTTTCGTTTGACATAATCTTGCGTAGGAATAAATGGTATTGAACTTAGCATCATGTATCCAACGGTGCATGCACGAAACCTACTGCAGCTCACATCGGCCGTTTATAACCGTGAAGATTTAGCCCAAAACGCGGGCGTGAAGCAGAGGTATTGATGGTGGCAGGTATCCTTTAGTCCCTCCTGGCGTACAGCGCTTACAATGCTACCTCGAAAGGATCTTCTTTTCCAAGTTGGCAATGAATTGTGATCATAACACGAGACTTCACTTTCGCTTTTAGCATAAGACTATTGCCTTTTGTTCTCTAGATTTGTCTGGGCAGCATACCCTTTTGATTTGCTACAAATAACCAAGCTAATCCTGAAATCACTTCCTGCTTCCACCCAACCCACTAACAGTTACTCTGACTGCTTTTCCAATCGCCAGCCATACCTCCACGTAACACAAGTTTAAGTTTATCGGTGGGATTAGAGGTTCATGACTCGTTATTAAAACTTCTAGAAATTCATTGTTTCAAAAGCAAAAAAATGATTTTAAAATGTTGGATTTTTGGTATCATTCGAGTTCATCGCTTCGGATGAAAATGCTGGATCCACTCAAAATTTTTTGGAACAGAAATCAATGTTTAAGCATTTTCGGACAAAGGAGTTAAGTATTGTATTGTTAAGTATTGTTTTAGTGTCCACAAAGTGCCACACTTATATCTATGCCTTTAAATGAATGCGCAATACTCCCATTTTTAATTCAAATCTTGTGTGAAGTATTTGCTGCTTCTAATTTGTGGTTGCAATTTGGCGTCTAAAGTCCCTTTACTAACAGCATGTATCGTCGTCACTCACTTTTCGTATATTTCTGTTTAGTAAAGGAGCTGGAACCGTGCATCGAAACATGAAGAAGATGGCCTAGGGTGGCACTTACAGGTAAATCTAATGCACCTGGGAGAAGTGGTCCACTACACTTATGGGGAGTGTGGGCGACTTGAGCCTTGTGTGATGGATGGAACTTATTACTTTTTGCAATGCAATGAGGACGAAGAGTTTATGGCGCATAAAAAGGCAATTTAGGCTGATAGGTTTTGGGATTGACGCATGTGCTGTACCACTCTCTCTCTAAGCTATTTTGTAGTTAATGCAACACTACTAGACTTCAAGAGCAAAACAGCCGATGGGGTGACATACACGTGGGAACTCAAGTAAAAAAACACAAGGGCTGAGACATGCCAAGAGACAGTCCGAATTTTGCATTTGTAAATGATGTGCCTCAAAGTCCCTGTAGTAAACGAACGATGCCAGTTATTTTTTACAGGAGCCAGGGAGTGTTATAAACAATTTTGCATCAAACCGGGCAGTTATTTCATCGCAATAGCTCTAAAAAAAACATTATTTTAGTTTTTAACAAATCCTCGCTTCTTAATTCTTGCTTTTGTGTGGAGTTGTTTTGAAAATTAGTGCAATGCATATTAGTTGGTGAAATTGTGCATGTAGAGGCGAGACGGGAGGTCAATACGAAGTCCGGGCTTGAGAAATGTGAAGATCCTTCCTGTGGCTACCGTGAGCACCTCTCAGTTCCCTGTTCAGTCTGCACCCTGTTAGTGCTGCCTAGTAAACCGTCTTGGAGCATCCGCCACTTATGAAGGCTGAGGTGAAGGACTTGAGGAGCAGGGTGGGAGAGGCTACAACGGGTTCACGAATTAGATGATCTGAAATGGTGAATTCATTCCAGAAGCCCCTTAATGTTGTCTGGTCCAGTCCTGGCACATTTGAGATTGTAGTTCCCTTCCATAAACTCAGATCGCAAGAGTAGTTTACTTCCTCCACCATCTCTAGCGATAGCTGAGACCTCACTTGTTGTTAATCCTTTCATGGTATTTCAGCAACAAAAAAATCTAACTCCAAAAAAGTATTTATTGGCAAATGGTAAACAAAGCAAGAATTGGAAACTAGTGATGTCATTCAAATTTAAGCAAATATTGAATTGGCATTACAAAAACTCGGCTAAGCAATCGGCAAGGTTCTAATTTGGCGCCTTTAACCTACTTTGTCGAAATTTCGCATAAAGTACAAATCTTCCCTACAGAGGTTCGTAAGCACTCAACCGCAAATTTCTATCTCCATCGAACGGGTGGTGCCAACCGCGAGTGTGAGAGGTGAGCGGTTTCAAATGCGTTCGGGCAGTTGCACAGAGGATGGGTAGCATGCGTCAGAAATCTTCTGACAAATGAATCCAATTTACTATGGTTCTGGCCTTAAGAAACGATGCCGATGAAAATTGGCTCTGAAATCCCTGCGTAAAAAACAGCTTTTTAAGTTCGGTATGCAAACATTTTCCTTTAACTTAAAAGACAATTCCAAAGAACTAAGTAGTCAATCCCTCCACTAGATACCGTGGAGAGGCTAGGCAGTTATGGACATTGACAACGCTGACTTGCCTCTAAAATCCACACAGAGTTGAGGCTTAAGTGCCGAGCCATTCTCCTGCAGGTTTGGCCATGTTAAAAATGGGTGAACATATGGCGAGGGCTTTCAAGAGTTAACAAATCACACAATTAGCATAATTTATTGAGCAAGTGGAGTTTTGGTGGTATTCTTACAACAAGGAATAGATAATTCAACAAATTTTGCAGCTCAGATGAAGTAAAAGTGATGGGAGAGAAGTAGAATTGATTAGTTCTAAACTTGTTTGCTAAATTCATACCACCAAGTATGGAGATTTTATAGCAATTCCAAAAGCTCTTGGCTGCGTGTGCTGGCCTTCGAGCCAGTCAGCCTTAGGAGATTACACAAATTTACAACCAAAGAATTCGCTAGATTGAAGAAAAGGAATGCTAGGCATTACTTCTGGAATAAAATTCACCAATCCTAAGAACTGAATTAGGTCAGTGTCTACCTGCCAAACCTTACAATCACTCACTCCATCTCAGTAGTTTTTGAGAAGTGCCACCAGCGATTTTCTTTGCTCCACGGTCACTGATGAAGAGGGGTGGAAGCGACAGTACCATATACCTACTTGAGGGTAATTAAAATGACTATTGTTTCGAAGTTGACATCAACCAGGACCCATTTGGTAGCTCAACTTAAAGCCTCTATATCCAAATATTTCGCATCAAAATGCAAACCACCTCTCATTACCCGCGGTGCCGTTTCATTTCCCAGTTTCCGCTTTTCGATGGCAATATTGCTTTCACATTCCGCTGTTTATAGTGGCCAGCTCCAGTTCTACTGATGTCGGGAAAACTGCTGTTTCCTGTCCGAAGCCTCTACTCCCAATTCCGTGTTCTTTCTTGCATGAGTCCGAGTTGACCAGACTAAAACGGCTGCTGCTTGAAATGTAAATCAAGCTTCAAAGTCAGGAATTGGAAGTTAAACTCAAGTCGGGAAAGGCATTGTAAACCCATTTATGTTTGACAATGGCATTAAGCAATTTTATATAGTGCTTTTAAGTAGGCGCCAAACTCAAATAGAGTTATGCGCTCCCAATCTCCAAAAATGTTGTCTCCTAATTTACTCTCAGAAGTGCTGAGATAGATGTGACTCATAGTTTAGTGTAGTTTCCAAGGCTGCAATTTTCTGCAATTTCATTCATGCATTTATGTAGTAATCGCCATGTGCTTGTCATAGGGCTATGCCTTTTTGTCCTTCAAAGATTCATCTAAAAGGGACAAGTTCGAATTGAGTGACCTCCACGAAGTAAATAAACACTCGTAGAGTACAATCCAACGTTAATCCTGAAGTCCAAAGAATCCCTTCAAAATTGAACAATAGCAGAAAGGGATACTTTGGAATCATCAGGCGCCAACCCGCACCCTTATACTAAAATCTTTAGCTTTTAGCACAAGGTGGAGAAAGTAATGATATATTTTAGACCATTTCATTTTAACATAAGAAGCTACGAGACAAACTGTGCATCAGCTTATGCAGCACAATCGTAATGTTAGCAGAAGAATTTTGCCAAGAGTTACTTTGTCACACCAACTGTCCACTGACTTACAAAATCATGCGATGTTCCCAATGTGAAACAAAATAACCCAATTTTAATAATCAACACCAATGATAGAGTGAAATGTTTGCGAATCTCTGCTTTTATCACTACCATATCACATAATGCTGGTTCCTTACCACGTTAAAAGTGGGCATTAAATGAACGTGGGAACTCTAGCGCACTTAAAGGACTTTTTAAATGGACTTCGTAGGTCAGAGGGAGAATACAAAAACGGGCGTCGTACTTGAATCCTGCCCTAGACGCGATCTCTCCTTCTCCTCTTGTATTACCACTTCTTCTGAAGAAACACATGAGAGGGACTTTAGTGATGGTAAGAGTGCCGCAACAGAAATCATTCTCAATTTACCTATATGAATTAAAGTAAACACCACTGGCTTATGATTTAGGGGCGGCACAAATCGTAGAGACGCTATAAATAAGATATCTTCAAAAGGAAAAAGTGGCATTTCACACGATCCCACTTCCAAAATGATTTGCAAAATGCTATTTAAATGTTAAAAACCAAACTAAAAAACCAAATCACCACCCTGCTTTGCGGACTTCAGAGGCTACAAAAACGGTTGTCTGCTTAAATGACCTTGTTGGTGGAGCCTTTCCGTTATTTATGCCTCTTTATGTCCAATTCAATGTATGAGGTCATAATACAATTTTAGATATTATTCCAAATTGTAAAATGATGACATGTACTAGACTACAACATTTAAAGAGCTTAAAATGTTTCCATTAAGATTGTCCCACCGCACATACTTGGCTTTGGGAATTTACACAATTGCTGACTATCAAGAGGTTGGATGCATGGCTTATTGGTCAGTAATGCTGGACTTGTGGCAACAAAGTTGGAGGAAATCTGTTTGACGCAAAATATGCACCCATCTCAGAAGTCACCCTTCACTCTGTTTGATTGTGTATGGAGCTGGTGCGGCCCCATTGATGCATTTCCAACATGTTAAATGTCAAAAGAAGGTCGCATTCGCAAGCAGGCAACCATAACTCTACCTTGTTTTTGAAAACACAACATTCAGACCAGTCTGTAACCTCTTGACTTTTTCGAAGCAAGACAATGAACTGTCATGGCCAGAGGGCGACTAATGTGGTCTTGTCGCTGCTTCATTTTATCATTTTGTATGCCAGCCCGTTGATAAATAAGCACTGGGAATGTGAAAGCAAAAGTCGTACACTTTGCGTTTATTTCTAAAAATAGATCCTCTTGAATGCCACCTTTTCATTCAGTGAAGTCCACTGTCTCCTATTTGATCTCTACAAAGTGCAGTTAAGCGTCTGAAACCTTTTCACTACCACTTAAACACCATGACTTTCGCCAAATGTCTTTACAAACGCACCTTTGAAATTTAGCTTTAATTGAAGCACTCATTTATCTTCATCCAAAAATCTACAATTGCGCAAACTGATATTCTTGACTTTGGCAACTGGGGGTGCAAAACTCCTCCTCGATGGATGCCTTTATACTGTTCGCTACCGTTCGAAGAGCCCGCGATAGCTTGCATCTTAGATTAAACTGCTCCCCTGCATGCTTTGTGAGAGTTTAGGCTTTTTAGAGACACTAAAGCCTTTTACTAGATACGGAATAAAATCCCTGATTAGAAAAAAAGGCCGTTTGTATCCCAGGAACGCAATTATTTTAAAGCAGGTGGATAATTTGTATTCGGGCTTCTATGTCAAGTGTTATCAAAAGTAATCCGATTTAATGCTTATAGATAAGCATCATAAATCCAAATTTTTGTTTTGCATGGATTGCTATAAAAAGTGGATCGAAAATGTCCAATGACCCTTGGATCAACTAGAAGAGCTTTGTCTGTAATGAATTGTTTATTCAACTACCTGTATGAGTAACAGGCTCTTTAGTGGCCATCTAGCTCTTACTGACAGTTAACAGCTCACTTCTAAACTTTTGGTTGAACACAAGTAGTATCGAGGTGCGACATGGCAGCAAAAAGCAAATCCGACTTTACCATGGCTTCTATCTTGGCCCCCGACCTTTACGATAAACTTTTTGGTGCGAATGGCATGCATGTGTTTCAGAATGAGAGTTCTTCAGTTCTTAACAACAGAAGGAGTGCAAAATGACATCTACCTTCCGCATGTACTTTATTCCTCAAGCAGGCTATTAACAACTTGTTTCGTGTTAGGATTTCCCTTATCCTGTGTCGACACCATGAAATTGCCGAATTACCTACGTCCACCGGTGGAGACACAGAAGTTTTCCCATATGATTCCTACTTTCACACCAGTTGGAACTGCTAAGGGGGCCAAGTGAGCTCCTTTAGTATCATGGAGTTGATGACTGGGGCGGCTGGAGCGAAAAAATGTATCGATGGTAGCGCTGGGAATGTTGATCAAAAGGCGAGGGGATAATGTAATCCCTTATCAGCAATCTTACTTCGACCGGGTGGGCTAAACTTCATAACCAAGCCATATGCCTTTCACTACTAAATTGGAAGACTTGAGGATTCGCAAAATCGATACGGAAAAAAAGTGGTCACGCATCACAGAACTGCGTTGGTAGTGGGCTGCGGGAATACATTTAATTTTCATTCACACCTATTTAAGTGCAAATATATTTACACATCTGCTGATAATGGAAAAGAGATTTGGACTTAATAAGCTAAAGCTGTTGCTAATGCCGTAAATCTCCCAAAAATGTTACAACCTTACCTGAAGATACTTCTTACAGGTGGTAAGATGGTGACTGAAGTTTAAAAAAACAATGCATGCAAATAATGCAAATTGTGTGAAGACTAATGCACAGTTTATGGCTATTGGCG
>UYWX01020486.1:38209-52936 GCA_900622495.1 Hydatigera taeniaeformis | reverse complement strand
CCACCACCACCACCACCACCACCACCACCACCACCACCACCACCACCACCACCACCACAGCGACACAAGTGGCACGTAGACAATTTCAGTCTCTATGCTGTAGTGCTGTGGAGTGGAGGGGCCGCCTATGCAAAGCACGGATTGATGATGGAAGAGGACATTCTAGTGACAGAATTGGACATGCTGGTATCGTAGCAGCGCTGTGTTGATTTGTGGTGCGTGGTGTGATGGGACGACGTGGTGTAGTTGCAGTGGCCAACTACGTGTCACTTTGAAGTGACCGTACACCGACCACCAAAGACTTGTTCAGGATTGAATCTTGCGTGGTCCTCCATTACCGGAAGCTAACACGTAAAAAGGAGGAGGAGGAGGAGGAGGGAAGAGGAAGCATCGGCTAATTTCGCCCATTGTTCCTCAACTCGTTTCTCAATGTGCTCCTCACAGCATGCCTAGGACAGGCAACAAGCCGGCCAGCCATACTTTTGGCCTTTGTTCCAATGGCATGGCACACACGCTGATGGAAATGCTGGATAAAGGGGAAGCGTTAAAACCTTGTCCATTGCTGTAATAACCACGAGTGCCACCTTCTCACAAGTTACTTTCAAATCGCGGCCGACGCTGCCGCCTTCACCATCATCACCACGCCATTTATCATTATCGCGTTGATTAACGCATTGCCAAACAAATGGCATTCCGAACGCCGCCTTTTTTGTCACTTTGACTCATCGTCCAATTAATGATAGCTAGCACTTCTCATCAATCGTTGAATTCCCCATCTCAAAGCACTAATCGCTTATTGTGTGTTTGGTGCCGAAGGTTGCGCTCGCCTCCATCAGCCTCAAGTCACATGGTGCCAATTTGTGCCTGCCAAAAGCTCCGTGTGTGTGGGATTGAGAGCACAATGCCTCACATATCGCAAGTGAGAAGCCTTCATGTGCGTTGATTGAGGCAGAGGCAAAGCCTCGCCAACTTTTGTTTTGCAAACGAACTGGTTTTACTAGATAACTATTTGCACGTAAGTTGTGGAAGCGTGTGAGACCATGAGGCGACCTCTCTGTGCATGACCCACGTGGCAATTGGTGCGTAAACACGACCACAGCAACGTCATGTGAAATTGGGACAACTGAGGCAATGCGCCTAGGCGACTGGTGAGGATGCCTACTGCGAGAGATGTTGTTTCACCTCCACCCTCGCAACTGCTGCGCCTGTCTGTGCTATGAGGTGAAGCCCTCTTTGTTAGCCTGAGCCCTCTCTTGAAAAGCACAACACACTCCCACATTGCCATTTCCTCTTGGGTGTAGTGACTTCTCACAGTTGTGGGCTGCGTTATTTCCGTGTGACAAAATAATAGCATCACAATGATTGTACAAAGTAAGAAGTGGAGCACGTGTTTGGATGAAGTACACCTACGTTACTGCAAGCAGAATGCAAACACCGTGTAGTTTTGGCTATGTAGCCGAGGAGGTATCTGTTCACTCACGAAAATCGACGACTTCAATTCTTGCATTCATGTTGTGGGCCGACCAGTGTCATCCCTTCCAGATCCCCTAAATTGCTGACACTGTTTTACCCGTTGACAAGATCTGTTGCAAATGAGTCCATGCCATCCCATTTCGTCTTCATTTACTTTCCAACGTGACAAAACAACTACCGAATTGGATTTAGTAGCACCAACATTTACTTTCAAATATACTATGACTAGGATTGACAAACTGATACGTGTTGCCGCCAAACACTTGCAAAGCTAATGCGCCCTCCGCCCAACCCAAATCCCTCACTTCGCACCGTCTCTTCCTGCGCCACCTTCTGCACAGGCATTTGAAGTCATCGTACCTCGCGAACCTCAATGGCCAAATGCTTATCAATCCATGCATACACTCAGTTTGCCTGGTTACAGACTCCATGAAAGGTTACGGTCCGACAGCCTCTTTCTACTTTGTGGAGGCTACATTTCGCACACCCACTTGCAATTGCGGAGGAGACGGAGGGAGGTGTGCCACTTCCAAAAACCCCAAACACGTTCATATTAAAACGCGACGCAGTAACGCTATTTTGCATCATTGCCAGCACAGTTACAACCAATACGACGTAGTACATAGCAGTTCGTCTTGATAATAATAATAATAATAATAATAATAATATGAAGCACCATTGATCTCACTTCAAAACCATCTCACACATTCACCTCAGCATGGAAAGAGGATGCGCTTCCTCTTCCCTTCCCTTTCCTCCACCCTCCTTCCATCCGCAACCATTCACTCACCTCCATGACCATCCAACCATTCATCTTGCGTCTCAATACTTTGGACGCATCTCTCTACCTCTTCTCCCTGCATTCAGGCGACCCTTTCCCAGCTGGTAGCAACCTCAACTGCCAGGTGCATTATGCCCGCCATTCCCCTTCTCTCATCCCCACCAAGTAGCCCACATCGATGAGGCTTCGAACTTTGAATTAGGGAACACATTAACAGGAAAACAATCTCTTGCATTCGAAATATGCAGATGCGTTCCCCTGTTCTGCAATGCCTTTGAACAAAAATGAACAAAGCATGTTTCGACCAAAATAGCCACCATGTGTATCAAGTGGATGCCTGTAGGCACATACAAACACACGAATATATTTAGGTGCCATAAAGTGTACCGTCTTTACTAATTTTAGAATTTATGTATATGTGTAGGAGCGTTCGAGGTCTCCAACCCCTCCCCTACCCTCCCCTTTCCTCGCCTCCACTACCTTCCCTTATCGGCATAAAATATGCAAAAGTACACACGAGTAGCCCCACTTCACAAATGCACGCTCAACTGTTTGTTCGCGATAAAGTGATCGCATTCAGGTGACCAAAAAGTGTCTACAAGAGTACGAAAAACCGCTTACGCAGTGAGAAGTTTTGACAACTCACTTCCTCACCACGATGCGAAGATCAAGAGACAAGAGATCAATCAGATAGCGAGAAACTGGCGCAGTTCCCAAGCCTAACAATGTTAGCGTCGCGTCATCAATGCGGACCTCCGCGAGAGCCATGTACGACCCACACACCCGCTCCCCTACTGACCACTCTTCAAGTGGGCCTATCAAGTAAGTTAAACCAGAGAGCGAGGTGGCACAGCATACTGAGCAAGAATTCGCTACCCTCAAGACAGGCAAAAGGGGAAGAAGCGAAGGTGTGCGCACAATCCACGCCCAACATATCGCTCCGTAAAGAGCCAATTCATCACCCGCAACCAACAGTGCGATTTCGATGTGGAAATAATCGGAGTGTCACAAATGACTGCCCTGCAATGGAGGAGATCGGGAGACCGGAACGGGGAAGGGGCTAGATTTACCAAACAAGGGCCAAAACCATGTCTACCGGATCAGTAGTGATTATTGGAGCTCATGTTTGGTAGTTAAAGAGAGACAGAGAGAGATATGAAGGAGGAACTGGAAGAGTAGGAGGAAGAGAAAGAGGAGGAAACAGATAGATAGTGTGAGGGTGTTGATAGATAGGGACGGGGGGTGGGGACTAAGATTGAGTTGGCGCTGCAAAAGCCGTGTGTGCAGAGTACCCGAGACGGGCACGGATAAAACCAGACTGGACCAATAAAGAAGGATGCAAAAAAAGGGATCGGGAAACTGGTTAGGAGATTGTGCCAGGTCATAGGTCAAGTCACGGGCTAGAAGATTCACTTTCGAGTGAGGCAGGGCGCTAAAATATCACCTCCTCCTGCACGCACCGGACCGCAAGAGCGAAAGGAGAAAACGTGTGTGGATACGACACCGGTCGATGTGTGGCTTTGTACACAAGACAGGCGAGAGAGTGAGAGAGGGGCGAGGAGGGAAGGGGCAAGAGGAGGAAGGCAGAAGGCGCGTCTTCTCTAATTCCTTCGTCTTTCCTTCTCCTCTTTCAACAAAAACACGCACACACACACACACGCACAATGGCGCTCGTTAGGAGGGGAGAAAGGGAAAATAAGTACTCCAGTCGGTCAGTTCATTTCTCCGTCCACCCGTCTGTTGATCGAGTAGTCACTGTCATTGTCAATTAGTCACTTAGTCAGTCTGTCAGTTTGTCTGTGTGTGCGTGTGATTATAATGTGTCTTTTTCGTATATATATGTACTATATGTACAGAAATAAACAAACTTAGGCCAGGAGGGCGGGAGAGGGAATACACGTTGTGTTTTTCGTGTGTGTTGCTGTGCAGCAGCAGCAGCAGCAGCAGGCGATGTGTGATTTTAGAAAGAAAGATTTTAGCGCGGAAGAAAGACACGATTGTGGTGGGAGAGGGATGGGGATAGCTGCCTAAGGATCATTTATTTAGCCAAGAAAGAAAGGAGAGAGAGAGAGAGAGAGGTGTTGGTGGAAGGGAAGGAGAGGAGGTGGAAGAATTCTAGGCACTGGCGCAAGCGCGTGCGCGCACGTCTTTAAAAGCTGCCCGTCGAAGAAGAAGAAGAATAAAGATGTTCTTAGTAATGATGATGGAGATGACGCTCTTTTCTACTGCTGCTGCGGCTGCAACTGTAGCTGTTGTTGTTGCTGTGGCTGTGGCTGCGTTGTTGAGGGCTGATCCGGCTGATTCGGCGCAAAAGTCAGGTAGGCTGGACTTCTTCCGCCTCCCGACGTGTTGCCAACTGTCGGTGGTGGAACCTCCTCCGCAAACCGCTTCGGTACGACAACCATAGGAGTTGTTGCCAACGCAGCAACCACATTGGCACTAGTTGTCGCTGTTATTGTAGCCGCTGTTGGCGCCGTACTATTCACCGCGGGATGACCTTAAAGAACAGGAAAGCCATACACACAGACGCACACACATAATAATAATGATGCATACATCCGGCTGCTATGGCTTATTACAAGGCTAATGATGCATGGATTGGGATGAAAAAAAGAAACATGACCCTTGAATCACTGACGTAGATGCAAATGGACAACTACTCACTGCTTGTAGGTGAACAAATAAGAGGTAAGATAAAAAGGTGCATCTTACCTTCGGTAGAGACGAAGGCAGTGGAAGCGGAAGCGGAACTGACAGAGGCCGAGACGGAGGACTTGCGCTCGAAAAAGCGGTGAGCCAGAGCCTCATCCGGTTTAATGCGATGTCGAGGATCGTAGACCAGCATCTTCTGTACGAGGTCAATGAACTTGTCGTAATCCTCAGGAGCGTGACCCTCCTCATTCTGTCGACGACCTGCCGGCCCACCGGTGTCTCGGCCGAGCACCTCCTGTAGAGGTCGTGTGTGCGGGCCTTGGAATCGGCACTGCCAGCACCATAAGAGGTAAGACAAGTGAGCTAAGAGGTTTGAAACGAGTGGGGAACTACTGCGCATTCAGACAATTGTCCAAACTTTCAGCTATCGCACATCCATTCATCCTCTCATCACACCAACTACACGACCCATATCGCCTTAACAAACCTATTCAACGTCCACCCGCACCGCCCCAACAACCATCCGACCGAACGTCATATTAATGCAATATGCTCCTCACCTCCGCTTCCTATTTTAAAACGAGGATTCGATAAGACCTACGCTTCTCACCTTCATTGTCATGTTCCCCTTTGTGTAGATTCGCCTCGGTCGATAGACAATGCCTCTGATAGTGACACAAGCCTTAGAGAAGGGGGAAGGCGGTGTCGACGAGGAATTTGCACCACCACCACCACCACCGCCAGGAAGGGACGCCGCGGATGCGATAGAGGTAGTATCCATGCGATCTTGTGAGGAGGTCGTAGAGGAGGAGGAGGAGGAAGAGGATGAAACGGAGGAGGTGGATAGCACACTCGTCATCGTGGTAGAGAGCGAGGTGGAAGAGGCAGTTGTGGAGGTTGCGATAGCTGGAGGAAAGTCGCTGACTCGCTCAAAGAAGTGCTCCAGCTTCGGACTCTTCTCCAGCATCCACAGTGGTGGCAGGCCCAACACCTCAACTATCTGCAGAAGCTGTTCCAACTGTAAACAAATAAATGTAGACAAGCTAGCAGAAGAATAAATTGTTGGCAGAGGCAATACACAATGAAGTGATGAATGATCGAAAGAGGGCGACTTGAAGTGGGTGCATCATACCTCATTTGAGCCGGAGAAAAGGGGTTCACCGGTGTGCATTTCGACAAGGATGCAGCCCAATGACCACATATCAATGCTAAGGCCGTAGTCGAGGTTGAGAAGGACTTCGGGAGCGCTGCAAAAATGAAATGATAAAGTGAATTTAGCCCACTCAGTGCAACGACAAAGACGGATGCAAAGCTTCGCGACATTTAACCAACGAAGTGGTCATGGGTACACGTGTTAGCAGAAAGCGCTTGTCTCAATCCCATCAGGGCATTAAAGATGATAGACAGAGAGACGTTCTGGAAAGAGAGCCTAGTTACGATTGCAAAATGGGTGATATGAATGAGCAGACCCAGAGGTACGGGCCACCCTCTACATTGTAAAGCCCATACCACTCACCGATAGAAACGAGACTGGATGTACTGATGCACATTCTCGTTGACGTGGCAGGAGCTGCCAAAGTCGATCACCTTCAGATCGGAGCGCTTGGGTGTGACAAGAAGAATGTTCTCGGGTTTGAGATCGCAGTGCATCACGCGCACATCAGGACGGGATAGAAAGACCAGGGCAGCGCATAGTTGGCGCGCAAACTTGAGGGTGAGGTGGAGGGAGACGCCGCGAAAGTGCGTATAGGTGAGCAGCTCGTAGAGGTTGTAGGAGAGGCACTCAAACACCAGGCACCAGTGGCCTTGGTACGTAAAGTAGCCCTTCAGGTTCACTATTCAAGACAAGGCAAACACTGTAAACTGGAACGATGGTAGATGGCAATAAGCGGTGATACCGGTAGTCCCTCTTCTCAATGTCTCCATCACCTCTTCCATGCTGATATTAGGATAGCGAAAATAGGAAAGGCTTGCATACCAACTAGAAAAGAACTTGATCAGCTCTTGCTACGTGCAGACGCTTCGCAAAGTCGAAAGCGCGCGTTGTCTAGCTGCGCATTCAAGACGATGATCTAATCTTTCCCAACGTCTCTCATTCGTGAATTCCGTAGCACCACCATTAATAACCAAGGACGTTAGCGTGCTGACTGTCCAAGTAGTAGTTTCATCACTCACCACTTTCAAAGCAAGGAGGAAAGGAGATCACCAACCGGCTGGTGGGATGAATTAATCACTGCGATGCTAAGGGTTACACAAATAATAACTCACCGACATAGTTGGCGCCCACCTCGGCGGCCCTTTGCTCGTTCTCCTGAAAGCGTGCGATCTCGCGCAGCAACTTAATTTCGATCTCGGCTTGGGCGAGAAACTGGCGACGGTTTTTGATCACCTTTATGGCCACCTCTTCGTGCGTCTTGCGGTCGTGCGCTCGAAAGACCTGTAATGAACGCCAGAGTGGAGAAGAATACCTCCACTACTGAATGGATTCGTATTCCTGTTGAGGTTAGTTTTCTTTTTAACTAGGCCTAGAGGATGCGAAGGAGTCGATGAGGTAATCACGCCCCAATATCTTGGATGAAGCATGGTGACGCTGCATTATGTCTTCCATTTTCCGTACCGGTAGAACTGGCATGTAGTAGCAGCGGAAAAGTAGAGGATGAGGAATCACTGACAAGTAGGCGCATGCAGACCCCATCATCAATACTCACGCATGCACCACGGACCACCTCAACCACTATGCTTCATACTAGGCGGAATGCTGTATGCTAAACACGTTGGCAGTCAATGAAAGATGCATGAAGAGCACGAAAACCTCCAAGGCCCATCCACTTCCCCCCCCTCCCCCCCAAGAGGCCATAAGAAACAAACCCATCACTACCTTCACATCTGCACGCAGAAAACGGTTCAAATACATATTTTGGTACGGCTATATTGATAGTTCTCTGACCAACGCGCCAGCATAACCTTAGCCCTCTAACTTGAGCCTAACGGAGAGTGCCTGGAGTGCAGGTAAGAGGGTTGCAAACAGATTCCCTCACAATATCAACAGAAAACACTTGAGAAACGATTTAACACTAGTTTTGATGAAGCATTTATTGAACACTACAAGGTGCACTACCTCTTGACGAAGATGCAAGTGACAAAATAGGCATATGTAAAAAGCGATTCCAAGCTACTGCTAATATGAATGTGGATGTCAAAAGGTGGATTTCGGCAACTTATGAGTTACATTGAATTAATCCACCTCCTAACGACATGGTACGGCCTGACTATATGCATACACAGTGAATCGCCACTCACCTGTCCAAAGGTGCCCTTTCCCTTTATATCGGTGATCTCATACCGATCCATCCACACACTGCCAATCTTGAGAAAGTCGTTTGCACCTTGGTGGCGAAGGAGACGGTTGCTACCACTGCTACTGCTGTTGCCGCTTCCACCGGCAGCCTGAACGCTTCGTGGAACAGAGATGACATTGGAGGATGCGGCAGAGACATTGGAAGCTGCTGCTACTGTTGTTGCAGCAGGGGGAGGAGGGGGCGGAGGAGGAGGAGGGATAGGAAAGGTCGGACAGCTCACTTTCTGTTGTTGCTGTTGTGGTTGTTGCTGTTGCCGATTGCCTAATACATAATCACATCGGTGAGAAGCGTAGATGATAGACTGAAATGAGAGACTCATCGTTTCTTACCGACGTCATAAAGGTGTTGTTGTTGCTGCTGTTGAAAGGGATTCGGCGCAGCGCTAGCGTTCCAAACCGCCGCACCTGCAGCTCCATTGGCAGCCCGACCATGGTGGACTTGGCAACAGCAGGACCGACTGGAAGTGCTATTGGTGCTTGAATTGCATCCGGAACCCGTGAGGACACAACAGTGACCAATGGTCGAGTTGGTGTTAGCAGTGGTTACAGCAGCAGCTTCGTGACCTCCCTTGCGGTCGCGTTTCATGAGGTTCTCTTCACAAGCTTGCTCTCTCCGTCGTTTCTTGCGGAAGTAGACCTAGGGGTAGACAGCGATCTAAACCGTTTACCACCATACCCATAGGGTTATGTGTTTTTCTATCGGTCTACCATCAAGCATCTACCAACCACCCATCGATGCAGCTATCCATCTATTGACTTACCGAGCGTTCGCTAATATCTAAGGCTCATTTAGAGGTCTACTGACCTCCTGTGGAAGCAGACCTAGGGGAAGAAAAAGGAGAATCAAAGGGAACATGGGATCAAAGGAATGAAGGCGCGATACTGCCTTACTCTACCGACCCTTCCCCGCGTGCCCGATTTCCCCAATAGACCGGCAGGATAATGGTCCACTGACTAGGCATTTGTCTAGCCATTCCAAATGGTGACGCAGGACGCAACATTAGTGCTGGCAAGTCCTAAGAGGAATGCGTCTAGGTGCAATGACGATCCAAGGAAGCGTCACACCAAAGCACTTAGTAGTAGCGCAGACTCGGGAATTCCAAGTAATTAAAGGAACGAAATTAGTCCAAGCGTCGACAACAAAGCAACCTCTTCGATCTTTGCTAACCTTGCCACCACCTGGAAACACTGTAGGACTGGTGGACGGTGGGTTGATCAGTCGTTATGCTACAAATTCTCCCTTCAAAATTGCCAACCGTCTTGACAAATGGTTTGGGAAGACCCCAGACTAACAGAGGATAATGTGACTTTTAGGGCTGCAAAACTGACAGACAGCCTGCATATTTCACAGGTCACACCAATCCAGTGTGCGTGCGCGCACGTTCGCACATGCACAGTTTGACAGACGTGTGTGTGCGTGCTGGTAGGTGGGAGGTAATGCGATTTACCAGACACGCCGACATGACCTCTAAATCAATTACAAATGTATAAACATAGATGCTCCTCGTGTGTGCACAAACCAGTTGATGAGGAGAGTCCGTTGTCTAGGGGAAGGCCACAGTAGCAGATACAATGTTGGTTGAAGGCCAGTCGCATTGCAGTCATGGCAGCTAATGCTCGTGTCACTGTAAATTTCAACAGAGTGTGCACGCAATTGCGTGGATCGACGTTCAGGGTGGAATAATAACAACGAACCGGTCACTCGCATACACACTTGCGCGCTACACAATTTCATGACGGAGTAATTCATGGACCACGCCAGCTGCGAGACTGAGATGAGCCCAACGCCCTTCATTCTACCAAAGAGTGCAACTGCCTTAATCGAGATATGATCGAAGAGTGATATCGGCCGTGAGTGATTGAAAAATAAAGCTTTAAATTTGCTTACCAGTGCGCCAAAAAATGTGGCCTTGCATAGCCAAGATCCACATTTACCACCGCAACACTTCCAAACGGGCAGAAAAATGGGGAAAATTGAATTACTCTAGCGATACTACATCCATTATAAAATGAAGGTAGAAGAGCAGTTGGGATGGAGCTTCTATAAAATCACATTTCTTTTGACGGAAGCCTATGTGAAATGCGATTGACATATGAAAAACCTTGTTTGCTGCATAGCATCGACCTCCAAAATGCATAGTTAATGCGCTTTGACAACGGAAAATGAAAGATGAATCATCGAGAGACAAGACTATCGTGGAGCTCAAGAGTCGCTTCATCCTGACAAAATAATAATTGTGACGATCTACGCAAAAGAGCAATCACATGGGACTGTGTTGACGGCATGAATGCAATTGGAGAAGAGTACTTCAGTCAGGCAGCCCTCCCATTGGAAGGAAGTACTCAACATACAAAACAGCTGGAGCAATTAAGAGTAAGACACCATAAAGCGGGTAAAAGACGAGGTAGAAGGGGAACACTAAAGGCGGTGCGTAACGAGAGAATGGTGGTGCATATTTCGCCAACCTTTCGTCGATCAACATTCCACTGCCAGCCTCGCAGGCCTTTACGCAAGATCACAAAGGAGGCAAATAGACCTCAAAGTACCTTAGTCCTCTTATCAGTAACAATACTGGATAAAGTGTGAGGGGGAAGCCTCAGACTGAAGTCCTTCACGCCATCATGCAGTATGAATGACGAAGTGTGGCAAACTCTTCACATAGTGATGTTAGGCAAGCCAGCAACATTCCAGTGATGTAAGCTTTACAACGGGCTTGGACGAAGTACGCACCCCGAAATTGCTTAACTGCTGCAAGTAGTTCACCAAAGCCATATATTTTCGTGGGTGCATTTACTAGACTATACACAAATACCTCTAAAATAGACGGGCTTTCAAGGATACATTTGCAAAATACAAGTTGATTTTCAGTAACAAAACTTTCAGATCATCTGGCAGCTCAAACCCTTGGCATGACAGTTATCACTAGGACAATGGCAAGACACGAAATAAATCAAGGAACTGTCTAAAGGAACTATAGATAAAACAAATTCAAAGAGAACGATTTACCTCATTGATAGTCTCGTAGGTTTGTATCAGCTTCACCGACATTCGCACCAAAAGCCGTTGCGGTGGTTGTTGTTGATGTAAAAGCCGACCAAATTGGATCGCATCAGTGGAGGCGGAAACTGTCGTCACAGCAGCTGTTGAAGCCGCAGCCGCAGTCGTAGTGACCGTGGTCGCAGCACTGGTAGCAGTGCAATAGGGAAAGGTTGGATAGCTGTAAGTGTTATTGACACCGGCGTTGGCGATGCTGCTTCCAGTAGCGGAGAGAGGACTTCCACTGGAACTACTTAGCTCCATTGCTTCGACTTCCATCGGCTGCTGTTGAGGTGCCGCCGTCGCCGATGACTTACCTTTCAGGGAATAGGAAGGGTCCAGATTCGCGTAAGCCGAAGCGGACATCACGTTAAGGAGAGAGGAAGTTGTTGTAGAAGCCAGAGCTGGAGTCGGTGGTGACTGAGGTGGTGGTGGTGGTGAGGAGGAGGAGGAGGAGGAGGTAGTGGTAATGACTGTTTTTGTCCCAGTCAGTTGCTGCTGCTGCTTGCGTTGCTGATGATGGTGATGATGGCCGAGCTGGGAAAGCTGATCGAAAGTGACCAGTTGGCCGTAGATCGCGGCGCCCAAGGAGGTAAGAGAGGACATACTATAAACGCCCAGGCCCAAGGACGAAAGTGTGGCATCGGGAGCATTCAAATCCGAGTGTTTCTTACACATCTCTAATGGAGAAAAGGCGCATAATCAGTTACAAGAGTGTCCCACATAGTTCCACGTTACAAAACCACATTTCATGGAAATGCTACTCTCAGCAACATAAATACACATGGACGCAGAAATCTCCAAGTCAATATTCGGTATCGCGGACTCTTACATTGAACGAAATCCGCTCGCCATACAATCTAAAATGCAGTGAAACTGAACTGAGCACTCAGAGACATGCAGGAAGACCACAAATCAGACCCTAGTGGAAAATGGAAATATCACAGAACCTCACGAGTTTACAGAATCCAAAACTTCTGTCAATTGCTAGACGAATGCAAATTGTTAAAAACTAACGAAGAGGCCTTCCTATTACCCTTAGCGTGAAAGAGAATAGATGCAGAGCGAGTCTCGAGGAAGCACATCGTCGAAAGCTTGTATGAACAAAATCATTATTAATGCCAAGCAGTAGAACTTGCTCGTTGGAGAGAAGGAACCTTTGGGTGGAAATGTCTGTCGTATCCCACCTGTATAAAGTGCAACAAGAGGAAACGCTGTGGTAACACACTCTTCGTGGATTTCAAAACGCCTGCTTCCCACAAAGCTAGCAGTTAAAGTTGTTTATAAAAACGTGTTGACATAAAAAGTCAAACTTAACTCGCTCATTCTAAATTGTTGCATTCACGAGATTGGGTAAAGGCATTACACTAATGTTTACATCTATTGCCTTATTTTGGAACGCCAACTGATAAGCTAGAGACAGGATGAAGAAATTGTACCTGCAGTTCATTAAAAAGCAACGACGTCAAAGCCTTATCCAGACGAAAATCAGTAAAACTAACGACAAACATTTTCATCGATGGATTACAGCTCAACATTAACCAACGAAGCTTTCGACGTGTTGACAACCAAAGAAGATTTAGAGAACTCGCATCAAACTTAAAGTCAGATTTCAATGCCAAAGTGTAGGAGAAAAATTAGTAAACAAGTCTTTATCCTACATGGATTTGGGGAAATGACGAAGAAGGAGGGCTCCTAGGTATCCATATCGACTAGTTCACCAATTTGCTTGTTAGGAGACAGATCGCCTGCCGAAACGGCGTTGATCGGCTGACTGCGTCATTGCACTTTAGGCTTACATACATACACATATACGCACACACAAATCACAGTGGCTGTGATAGATCTGCACTTTCGCCAGACACACCCCGTTGACATCACCTCCACCAACCAGTCGTCTGCACTATTCACACCCAGAGTTGACGATTTGACTAATGAAAAGCAGTGACGTCGCTGATAGGAATCGCCAAAGTATACGCTGCAAGCTGCTAACTTGCAAAAGGACCAGTCTGTTACCTTAGCCTTGTTCTCCCTGCAGTTATCTTCGGATGGAAAATTCAATTCTACAGACCGGATTTCATAGACTGCACAGGAACCGTAGGTGTTTTGACAGGCAGTTAGCATTGAATCATTCAGCTACCTCGATTTTGGCATGGGTGGGTCATGAAGCAAAATGATCGACAGGCCTTTTCTGTAAAACCACCGAAAGACAGGTAAACACACCTTTTCAACGTTTCAGAAGTTATGAGAAGCCGTTTAGAATTTGAACTTAGAGCGATTAGGAGACCTTTGGTGCAGATGAAGGGAAACGTCTAAAAATAAAGATAATTTAGAGATAGTTGGTTACAAGAAATGAAGGGTGATGACGATGAGAATTAACGACACGTAAGTGTATAGTCGAAAGTGGACGATAACTTAAGCACTCACAACGTAGCCTTCACTTTAATCATTAACAAACTATGAAGGGTTAAAAGACTAGCAAGAGAACGAGTGAACGGACCACTAAATTGATGAATACCAACTCCTAAAATACATGAACTACGCGCCACAAGCAAGTCGCACTCCTCTCTTCCCGACACCGACTCGTGCTTCCCAAAACAGATCTTTCAATCATCGCTGTGGTGGCGGTAATAGAAGGAGAAGCGGCATCCGGTGCTTTTGCTGCTTCTGTAGCTGTAAACCAGTGCAGGAGGCAGAGTAATTAGTCAGCCCTTGAAACACTTGTGCGTGCATGTGTGCGCACGTCCGCGCAGTGTGTGTGTGTGAGTCAGAAGCCCACACGCACTGCACACACCGTGTGTGTCTTTATTCATTTTCGAGCTTGCTATCTAGAAAGCCTACCCTAGCTAACTCACCAGCTCGTTCACTATCTAGGCTGGTTCTAACCGCTATCTCTCTCGGCAACAGCGGAATCCCAATCAAATTAGACTAGTTTGGGGTTATTGAATTACCGGGAGCCGCTCCTCCCCACCTCTCATCCGTTTGCCCTGGCTTGTGTTCGACAACCAACGACGAAAGGAAAGGGTGAAGTGTCAAACGGCTTAATCAGACAGAATTACGTAGATCTAAATGAGAAACAAGAGAAATATCCCATTCTGTCATCTCAGCATTACCTTTCCGGAGGCAATATTAATAGCTGACAAGTGGCATGAAGGACAAAACGGAGTGAAAAACGTTTCAGGAACTAACAGCGACCTAATGTTGGATAGCTACCACCTCAACAAGGGTTGTGACTAATGCGTTCTCTGGTTCGTGAAGTGAACCACTCCTTCCAGGCTTAATAAAATTAGATCTACGTCTGCCAGAAACGGACCAACTCTTGGAAGCCTTCAAGCATATCTAGACAATGAATATTTTCGGAGGCACTCACAATCCTCGCGGTGAAGAAATAGGACCTCAGAGGGTTCAAATATGGAAAAACCAGAC